>PITA01004221.1:95644-126633 GCA_004023965.1 Spilogale gracilis
GTCTACACGCTGGTGTTGTCTAAGGGGTTGACTCCATCCAACTCTCTTGAAGGATGACAACAGATCAGACCGTTAGAAAACAAAGTGAAACAGAGGGAAAACACTGTCTCTGGAGGGGACTGTTTTCATTTGTAAGGCTAGATGTATTGCTTAGGCTCTGGAAGTCTGTGCCGATGGCTCCAGGACTTTCCCTGTGTGGGGGGGAATTTCGTAAGCTGGTCTAAGTTTACATCTTGAGTTTTCTGAGTAAAATCCGGTTACACATGCAATTTAAAAAGAGCAAATACTAAATAGAATGATTACGTGTAATGCGTGCCACTTGATGGGCTCCCCGATGGGGTGACTGACCTCAGTTTGCCTAGAATAGAATTAGGGGGCATGTTTCAGTCCTAAAACTGGGACACATCCAGGCAAACCAGGACTCTAATTCAAAGTAAAAAAAAAAAAAAAAAAAAAACTAATTCAAAAAACAAAAAGTAAAACCAGCCCCCAAACTAACAACTCTAAAAGGCAGTTGTTAGACAACTAGGGAACTTCAGTATGGGTTGGGGTTAGCAGGTAAGGGCTATGCCTAGTTCAAAAACAGTGTAAGTTTTTCCTTAGTTCTGCCAGTATTATGTGGTTATGTAGGAGAAACATCCTAGGCTTTTGAGAGGTGATGTGTCTTCAGGTCTGCAAATTGTCTTCAAATGGTTCAGCGACAGAACAAAAATCAAAAATCAAAAATCACAGATGTGTAATAGAGACAAAGCAAATGTAGCAAAAAAAAAAATTAGCAATTGCTGAGTCTAGGAACTATATAGATTCTCCCTGTACTATTCGTTCAAGTTTCCTATCAGTTTATATCAAAAAAGTTGAGAAAAAGCTTTTGAGTGGAAGGGCCACTGTCATCTCCTTTGGGAAGATGTAGTTTCTTATATAAAGTTGTCTAAGTTGTAACTCAGTTCTCAGTCACAGTTCAGTTGTAAAGATTGTTAGCCGCCATGAGAAGGCACAGGGTAATGTTTTAGTTAACAAAGACTTATGACAACGTCAGTCAAAAGTGGGAAGAACTTAAGACTAACCTCCACCCAATAAAGAACATAAAAGAAAGGAAGGTGGAAAAATTTAGATGCCATAAGACACTTGTTTACTGGCTATCCACTGAAATCCATATCTCAGTGGATGATAAGATACAACACAACACAACACAATTCTCTTCTTGCTTCTTCCACATGGAAGATGAAGGAGGAGATCCAGAAAGGAAAGGAGGTAAATACTGGAGAATAAAACCATTATTTAGGATAGGATGGGAGGGGGGTGTGCCAGCAAGAGAATGATTTCCTTCCTTGAAGTAACTAAAGATAGAACTTTAAAGCAACTGCAATGCTGGGGCACCTGGGTGTCAGTTGGTTAAACATCTGATTTTTGATTTCGGCTCAGGTCATGATCTCAGGGCCGTGAGATGAAGCCCACATACAACTCCACACTCAGCGTGGGGTCTGCTAAAAAATACTAGCTAAAATATTTAATTAAGCTGAATGAATCTGAGCATCTCGAGAGAAGGGTTTGGCTTTGCTAGTCACAGAATTACGGGAAACTGTCTTATCAATTCTCGTCCAAAAGATAAGATCTGCATGGGGGCCCGGGAATTAAATATCGGTATAGAAGTTTTCACATTATACCCATTTGGGTGTTTCTTTAAAAAGAGGTATTAGCTCTTGACTTTAATTTTACAAGAGGAGAAGAGAGGGTTGCCTACCTGGCTCAGGCAGTTAGGGTCTGACTTTTGGTTGATCATGATCAGGGCTCTGGAATCGAACCCCACATCTGGCTCTGCGCTCAACATGAAGTCTCCTGGAGAATGTCTCCCTCGCCCTCTGCTCCTCCTCTCCTTCCCTTCCCTCCCTCTCTCTTTAAAACACATACATAAAATCTTTTAAAAAAAATAAAAGATGAGACGGGCGCCTGGGTGGCTCAGGGGGTTGAAGCCTCTGCCTTCGGCTCAGGTCATGATCTCAGGGTCCTGGGATCGAGGCCCACATCGGGTTCTCTGCTCAGCGGGGAGCCTGCTTCCTCCTCTCTCTCTGCCTGCCTCTCTGCCTACTTGTGGTCTCTCTCCCTGTCAAATAAATAAATAAAATCTTAAAAAAAAAATAAAAGATGAGAGGAGAAAATATGTTATTCTGATCTTGTTTTTGGATTAAAATCAAGGGAGCCACAAAATAAATCTTGGTTTCCTTCGGCTGTGGACTGTGTCAGCAAGATATCGAGGTTCTCTTGGTAGTGTAATTTTGCAGCACTTGGGCAGAGAACTCCACAGAGAGATAACAGATGAATTTGGTTCAGGATCAGAGAGTTCTTCCAGGGAGCCAAGACTCTATTTGTTCCCTGCCTATGTAATCTCAAACCAGCCACTTACCCCCTCCAAACATCCGTTTCTCTATCTATACAATGAGACAATAAGAGTATATCCTTCGTAGAGTTTGTGAGGCTCAGAAATACAGTAGCTTTCAATAAATAACACCTGTTATTATGTTGCTTACTACTAACAAGGAGGACATAGACCTGATGAACTGGAGTAAACTTTCAGCCTTAGACATAGCTCTTTGCACAGAGCGATCGCACATGACAGAGAAATTGACCAAATCAAGGAAAACACATTTTAAGGACCACAATCCTATACCAATGTCTTTAGACCCATGCAGTGTTCTTGCGGGACTATGACCTTGTATAAGTCTTTGGTTCTAACGCATAGCACTTTTTTCCCCCTTGAAACCACCTGCTTTCACTTAGAAGGACCCGAAAGTGTCCACAATCTTGGAATTTGGGGTTAAGTCCTGGGAATGAGGGGAATGAGAACGCAGGACCGAACTGGGTCGGGGGGAACACAGTATGAGAAAACCAGAGAAGCAATATTCCGTATTCAGGAATACCTGGCCCCCAGCACTCGCTCTGGAGGGCAGGTGAGTGAGAAAGGGCGCTGGGACCCTTTATGGCCTATAATAACCACCGCAGCTGTGCAAGCAGAGATCAAAGATCAAATCAAATTTCAAGCTGCAGGGACCTCAATCCGATCACCTGCAGAGGTCAGGGAAAGGAATTTTTCTTCCCTGAAGAGCCCCAAGATTGGCTGAACTCCCAACGGGGGTGGGGGGTGGGTTGGCAGTGCCTTGAAGGATCACATTACTGGCTACTGCCCAGAAGCAAGGGGACGCGGCCTCGGGGTTGATAGGACTGGTGGGGCTACTCCATTGTCCCCCTGCAGAGTGTCTGCCAAGCAGAATGGGGAAAGGCAGAGAAAGCCCAGGACTTTGCAGTCAGGGGCTCCAGTGTGGTCAGAGCTCAAAAGCCTCCCTTTGAGTGTCCACTCTCAAGGTAGGTCTCCAGAAAGTGGATTGTTGACAATTTTGTGGGTACTGTGCTGGGCTCTGTCTTGTTGTCCTTTGATGAGCCCATGAGATGGGACTTCTGCCCGAAGGAGGATGGGCAGTTGACGGCACGGCCATGGCCATGCGCACTGTGCCTGTCCCCCACCCCCACCCCCCACCCCAACGCACACAAAGGAAAGTCGCTGGAGCCCCGACGCTCAGACCTGTGCCCGGTTGTGTGCCCCGCTGGAGACAATGCCATCTGCTGAAATGGAACACGCTGGCATCTCTGAACAGTCAGAGAGAAGCAGGAACTCCCTCCCCCCACCCCCTGCATTAGCTCTGAAAGTCTCCCTGGAACCATCCCAACTGGGACCTTCAAACTTGGTCTTTGCCTTGCTTCTCCCACTCTCACCTAAAGACATCCCCTGTCGGGGAGAAATTAGGAAGATTTACTGCAATGCTGGGGAAAGGATTTCATTTGATGATAAATAAAGAGAGACCGAAATTTAGTTCTCGAGGGATTGAATACGTTGTTCTTTAGAAAATATTCCCCTGGTATTTCAATGGTCAGAGCGAGAAGGATGAGTGTAGGTCACAGGAGGGTGGGTAGGATGGAAAGTATCATCTAGTGAACCTAGAGAAGCAAGTCAGGGTGAACATGGCCGCTTGGACTGTGGATGTCAATCAAAGTAATGTGTTAGGGGGGAGGGGGAGGAAGTTTGTCACCCGTTTTAATATCAGAAATTCCTTTACGTGGGTGGTAACTGGGGAACAGCTGCAGGTAGCTGAATCACAGCCCAAATCCTTGCAAAAACGCTGGTGGGACCCCTGCCAACAACTGAGCAATGGCTTTCCAAGCTGGAAGGGAGCAAGTCGAACTAAGTAAGACCAAGTGCGTAGGGGGGAGGGGGAGGGCGGGGGAAGCCAGTTTTTAAAAAGCTGAGTTTGGAAGCCGGTGCATATTTAATAGGATTAGAACACATGAGTTAGAGGCTGAAAATTCTCAACCTGCCTCTTTAAACAGCCAGCCTGCAGGAAGGCCGGACTCTCCCAGCCGTGGCAGGGAGGCGAGGCAGGGAGGGAAGTGAGACACCTGGGATTCTTCCAGGGGAGATGGGCAAGGCTGCAGGGAGATTTTTGGAAGTTCTTTTCTCCTGCCCCCTCTCTGCAGCCCCGGAGCTTCTGTCTGTCTCTCTCATGGGTCCATGAACACACCCTGTTTGTCAATAATGTCTTCAGATGTCCCGTCCCTGTTTGAGTTGGCCTAGCCTGGTCCACCCACCGCCTTGGCCAGGCCTGGGGAGGGAAGCATTTGCTTTTGCCTCCTTGTGTGGCTGAGTGGGGCCAGCCTGGTCTCCAGAATCTATTTGGATACTTATTGGAAGTGTCTCGGATGTGGCCCAGAGCCTGGAGGTGTGGGGGGGGTGGCAGGTGGTGGGAAAGGGTACGAGTCAGCCGGGACATTCTCCTTCTAAATATGGATCCTTATTTGCTTGCGTGATGACTTTAGCCTACAGGTTAGAGGGCTGTCTGGTCCCTGAAGCCTTAGCCGGACGGGTCACGATGGCCTTCGATGCTGGGAGTTCGCTGGGTTCTCTCTGGCTGCCACTTCTGACAGCCGCTCTCAAGCCCTGCGCTGCTTTTTTCCCTCCCTTTCTGACCGAGGCCAGAGGTCATCTGAACCTTTCCTAGGGTGGCTTCTAGGGCCACAGAAATGAGAAACAAGTCCCAGCTTTGCGGCAAATATTAATCAGACTCACTCTGCAGATCACATCCTGCGGGCCAGGGACCACAGACGGTGTGTGAGAGGGGGGCCCAGCGGCACTCCCTGTGATGGCGCCCGGACTGGTCTAAACCGTCCAAACCACCTGCGCTCTTCCCGGCAGCCCGGGTGCGAGCTCAGCAGTCGATGGTAGTCTCTCTGAAAAGAATTAACCAGAAGTTCTGGAGTCTTAGCTCCCCAAATACCATCCTTTCTTGGATTTTCATGATGCAAACTGTCCTCTTCCTCATGTCCTCAAGTGGAAAGAGTCACGTCAGTCTTGCCCACACGACCAGAAGGTGTTTCCTCTTTTTCCCCTTAAGTCTAGATTGCGAACCCACGTGTTGGGCTTGGACAGGCTTGGGGTCATGTGTGGTCACCACCTACAGACAGTGCAATATTGCGGGAAGTGCTGAACTTTCTAAACCTCAGTATCTTTGATCTAAGAGGCCAAAGATAGGATCCGACGGGAAAACAACAACAACAACAACAACAACAACCACCACCAACAAAACAACCACCTTCATGTAACATGCTTGGCATGCGGGTACATGCTTCCAGAACTTTCAGCACGGTCGTGCGCGTGATGATTATTCCTGTGGCTGACATTCGCTCAGCTCCTTCCAAGGCTCAGGATACTGCAGTTTGGATGTCATGTGATTCCATCCTTTGCCACCCATATTTCAGCGGCCTCCTCAGCCCCCTTGCCCTCCTTCCTGGCTGAGCAGTGAGCTTCCCAAGCCCCCCCCCCCCCCCCCCCGTGTGACACTGGGCCCCAGACTCCATAGATAAAGATCAGGACCTGGCCCCGGGAGTTCCTAGAGGCCACTGTCTTTGGATAAGCCATAGGGATTCTGGAACCCCCGGTGAGGGCTGGAGCTGAGCACCCGAATGCGGAGGCCTCAGGAATCTGGGGAAGCAGGGACCGTTCTGACAGCTCTGGGGAGCCCTGAGCGAATAGTGTGTGTCCTGCCGGCTGTGTAAACACAGTAACTAAACATGCTGATGATTTCCAGGGCCCACCAGATGGCAACAAGTACAGTGGGTGATGTGGTCTCCGTTTCTTCTCCTCGTTTTTGTTTGCTCCTTGCGCCTCGGGGTGGGACAGAATGTGAGCCTCCCTGGAATCCTTGTTAGAATCCTAAATCTTTGCTTTACAGACCTGCACCGTCCCTCATGGGGTCCTTCCCAGCTTTGCTAAGATGTCACCTTCTCGGTGCAGGCTTCTAGGACCAAAATCAACCTAGACCTCTTCCTATACGGCCCTGCCCCTCCCCCCCACATCCATGTATTTAAACTATTTCTTTGTTTTTTTAATTTTCTTAGCCCCTTTCCCACCCCCAGCAGACAATAAGTTCCTAGAGGGCAAGAATTTTTCTGGAGGTTGTTTTTTTGTTTTTGTTTTTTTTGGTACGTTACCGTGTCTCAGAGCTGGTTAACAGTGACTATATTTTTCAAATGAAAGAATTTATATGTCTCCCTCCTGGGCCTGCTGACACGAAGCTGAATCCTGCCGATGTATTTTCTGGAGCCTGAGTTAGGGACATCACATGCCACTTTTCTGGACTTTTCTAGAACTTGAAAAGAGGTCAACACAAGATCTTCATGTCCGAGTTACTGAGCTAGAGAGGCCCTCCTTGTCCAAGTGCAAAGGAAGAGCAAGCCAGCACTTGTGCCGGGGTCAGACGGGCAGGATCCCCTCCTCTCCCCCCACCCGGGTCCTGTTTTGGGGGCCTTGGCCCAAGCATACCCTCCCCCACCCTTACCAGAGCCTGGCTCTCCAGCTTCACCCTCCTCCAGTGAACAGCACACGGCCTCTGGCTGTTCCAACCCAGGCTCTTCTCCTTTGTATTTTTTATTTATTTTTTTCCTCTTTAAAGCTTTAATCCCCTTTCCCTTGCACAGACGTGAAAAACACTTTTCTATTTTATGTCATGAATATTGTCCTTGCCCCTTTTGGTGATGAGAAGGCAGGGGACAAGTGTGGCCTGGGGTCCTTGGACACTAAGCAACCGTCCGCACTCCCAGCGCACTCTCCGCACCCAGTGTGAGCTCATCAAAGAAAACAGAGCAAAGGGAAGGAAACGGGTCTTGGGACAGATGGAGTCATTTAATAGGAGAGCTGGGGACCGGGGACCAGAGGGGCAGGAGTGCAACGGGTTTGCTGGGCTGCTGTAGGTGCAGGGGTCGCTGGGTCTGAGGCGTCCTGCTAGGTCTCCATCCCCCTGCCACTCCTCCGAGAAATACAAGTCAAAGCCCAAAGTGACTTCCTGTCCAGTCTTGGCTTCCTGCCAGCTTCACTGGCCGGACATGCGCAGCCGCTCCTCCTGGTGGGGGCATTCTTTTTGCCAAGTTCTCTGTCATCTGAGTTCAGGCTTCAGTTATGTAATCAATGTAACGAAAAAAAGCAAAAGCCAGTTATTCTTTTATCTCCTCTCTTGGCTGAAAATGCATCTTTTAGTGATCACTTTATCTTCCTTGTTTTTCTCCTTTTATGATTTCTCTCTCTTTTTTTCTGAATAAAGAACAGGTCCCAGGGGTGGGGGCATGAGAAGCAGAATTGGGAGGTAAAGAGTTTATCTTTATCTCATTCTCGACCTATGTTTTATTTTGCAATAAGAAATGTTAACATAAAAGAATTTCCCAGTACTACAAACATTGTCTACTGAAATAGAGTTATGGTACGGTCGCTGGTCTTTGGCCAAGGAAAGGTGCAGATGAAGACACAGGTGCACACTCCACACTCTGCAGAGTTTCTATAACCTGTCATAGGAGTGTTGCGTCAGGTTTACCAAAGGGATTGATGGAGGACGGTGGATAAGGGATGGATTTTCAGAGTCTGCCCAGCAACCGAAGAGAGGAGGGCCAGTGGAGGCCTAGAAAATGTCCTTCATGATGTTATTGAGTATGGAAAAAGCATGACCTATTGGGGGAGCCGTAGTCATTGCACATGGTGGTGTGTTGGGTCGGCAAGGCCTGGGGAGTTGGGGTGAACATGGAAAGGAGGCTGTAGAAGTTGTGGGCCGGGCCCTGGCCCCCCGGGGTCACCATGGCAGCACATGGCACTGACTCTGTGGCTGACCACACAGCACAGAAGCATTTGTTGTGGTCAAAGATTACTGTCACATCTGTGTTTCAGAAAGTGAGTCTCAACGATACAGAGGATGAATCGGAGGGTATGTGAAAGTCGAGGGAGGGAGACCTGGTTGTTGGTTTATTGAGCAAATATTTACAGCGCTCCTTTTGTATTCCAGGTCCTGGGACATAGCGATGAACAAAGCAAGAGTGTTTTCTGGAAGGAAGAGCCAACAACAAACACATGTACACATGCAACTAAATATACAGCATGTGACCGTATGAGATACATAGTCACACGGTATATACATTTGTGCATGTGATGTGCTGAGAAGCGTGAATAGGGCCTTTTCAGACAAAGGAGGTGGGCAAGAATAAAGAGTGATAGGGTGTCACATTATTTTATTTTATTTTATTTTATTTTATTTTATTTTATTTTATTTTATTTTATTTTATTTTATTTTATTTTATTTTATTTTATTTTTGGAGAGAGCACACGTGAGTCGTGGGGAGGAGCAGAGGAAGAGAGAGAGAGAGAATCTCAAGCAGACGTCCCACCGAGCGCAGAGCTCGGTGCCAGTCTCCATCCCAGGACCCTGAGATCGTGACCTGAGCTGAAATTGAGGGTTGGCCACTTAACCGACTGAGCCCCTCGGGTGCCCTGGGAGTAGCATTTTAGATTGGGTGGCCAGAGAAGGGCTCTCTGAGCGGGTGGGGCTGGAGCTTTGGCTGGCTAAAATGAGGGATCCAGTGGTGTCAATATTTGGGGGAAACTCTAATAAAATTTTGGAGAGAATAAATGTGGCCCAAATTAAATGGTGATCATATGGAAAGATGAGAGAATAAATAAGGAGCTCAAATTGAAAGGACTTCCAGCTACAGAAAGTGAGAAAAAGGGAAATGGCCCTCGAAGGGGTCTGGTGTTCTGGCTTGGCTATCTGTACCATTAAGTAGGACAGAGAGTGGGGAGGGGAAACTATTTCTTTAGAGAAAAATAATGATTCATCTTGTCTTTCAGTGGCTGGTGGTACAACCCAGGATTCTCTTCCTCTATTTTCTTGCCATTGTTTTTCTTGATAAGTCTCTCCAGATCTTGAGAAAGTCATATAAGAACCACTAAGACCTCAACCCTAAATGTCGGGAGTTGAGGGCCTGATCTAAAGGTGACTTGGTTTGTTTTCTATTTTTTTCCTCCCTCTTTTTCTCTTTGATTCCAGTACATGAGACCACTTACTAGACACAGCCAAACCCGCTTATACCTTAAAAGAATGTAATCCAGACAGGCCTGTGAAAATGGCACCATCCACCCCAAAGCACAGGGACTGTGGGGCTCAAACAGCAGAGGTTTGGAGGCCCACAGTCTAGCCACCAGCCTGACTTGAAAACCATTCTAAGCAGATACTGTGTTCTGAAGACCAGCAGGAATGTGACAATTTTAGCCTGCACAGGAATAGCTGAAAATGAGTTTTCTGAGCTGAATTCTTGAAGTTTTCGAACCAAAGGATTGCTACAGTCTAGAGAGTTCTGAAAGTCATTTGCAAAATCATGCAATCATGTCGGATACTTGTGTTTTTGCCCTCGTGCCCTGAATGCAGTTCCTGTGTTCATTTAGGGACTCCCAGTGCTCCTTGGATTGCTTATATATTTTCCCATCGTTTTGCTTATTACACCATGGCTCATTCTGCCTCCTGGGCAGCTGCTTGGCTGGGAAGCATGGTCGTTAGCAAAGCTGCTCTTCCATGGAGTAGGGACCTGCAGTCCCGGCCAGAATGTGCAGGGAGTGGTCGGCTAATCCATGGACTTACCCGAGTGAGTGTGTGCTAGCCCCATGATGGGACAGTCAGTCTCTGCTCTTAACCCTAAGTATCTTGCCATCTTGACGCATCTTCAAACAGAGCAAGAGAACAGTTGGATCACCTCTACACTTGTTCCCCAGCTGGGCTGAAATTCTGGTCCAGGCTGGGGGCCCCCAATTCTTTGGAGCCTTCCCGTAGCTGATCTTCAGACTTTGAACACCCACACTGTCCTCTTTATGTGGGGCGTGTGGTGTCAGGGGCTGTTGTGGGTGGCATGATATGAAAGACCCTCTCCGGTTTGGGGGAAAGACTTTTAGTGTGGATGGGAGTGAAATTTTTAACTCAAACCAGAAGGGTGTGTCCCTTCTGGAAGAGCATGGGGGCAGGAGAAGGGAAGGGGCTGGGTCCATGACGTCACCCCTGTTCTTAGGCTGAAACCAGAACCCTTACAGTGGTTTCCAGGGTTTCCCAGTCATAAGGACCCAGGCCTTGCCTACCTCTCAGACTCACTTTGTGCCCTTCCTTTCTTCGGCCATTACACTCCATTAGTTTGGGTATTTGATTATTGTCTGTATTCCCAACTATGTCGTGTGCTCTTTGAAGTCAGAGGTCATGTTTATCTGCTCACTGTATTTGTTGGTTGAATGAACGAATGAATGAATGAATGACTTAGGGAACTTGAAGTTGGCACATGTGAACCAGCTCAACCTTCCAAGCTGGGGCTCTAGGAAAGGTCGTTTTCCAATAAACTACCCAGGACTGAAAAGTTACAAGTTCCTTTCCTCAAGGACAAGACACCTCAGAACCCCAAATGACCTGATCCTGTGGAGACTTGATAGCTGGGGGTCCTGCAGCCCCTCGATAATGTGGGTCTGGATGAACGGTGCTCCTACGCACGCATGTGCAGTAAGAGGGTTTTTACTTTGCAGTTTTTACTGTGCAGTTTACTGTGCAGTTTTTAAAAGCGAGGCACGCGTTCAGAAGAACATTCAAGCTAAACCCCATGCTGCTCACGGAAAGGATGCTGAGAATAATCTGGCATTTGATTTCTGAAAATGTGGCATGGACTTTGCTCTAAAACTTTACCAATAAATGAATGCCAAAAAATTTTTTTAAATAAAAAAGGAAACCCACTGCCGGTTCTGCAAATGGAAAAGAAAAATAAAAGCAGGTCAAATGTTAAGCCTGAATCACACGGACAGATTGTGCGTTTGCTATGTATATAAGCAGCGGGGTTTTAGACAGCCAGTTCTCTTCTGTCTCGGGGCGGAGGTGGTCCTGCTGATTCCTGGGGGAGGGGGGAGCTGGGTTGACACCCCTGTAAAGAACGGCTTAAGGCTGACTTCCTTCCAGCAACTTTCATCTTTTTATACTCTTTGTCTTGCAAGTCCTTAAATCTAAGAGGATCTTGGAGTTCAAAAAGCAAAATTTCCCAAAGATAGGCTATGTCTGAATCTGGATTGGAGAAGCCGGGGGTGGGGGGCAGTGCTTGGTCTGGATCAGAAGATACTGGATCAGACCTGGCCTCCTGGTCAGTGGAGGGCTAGCGAGGACTGCAGAGCCTTCAGAAATTATTAGAACAGACACACTGCGCTCCCAGGCTCTTGTATTTCACCTCTGCTTCCTACTCTACATGCTCTTTAGGATATCGTAGCGTTTATCTAGGATCTGTTTGATAAATCTACCTGTGAGAATCCTATATGGGAGAGAGGGGTTCTGAGGGGGAGGACTTGTGGAAGCAGTGGCCAAAACTGCTGGACATTGGCCAGCCGCCTGGGAATGTGTGTGGTGGGAAGGGCACGGGGCTGAGAGTCCAGCGACTGAAATTCAAGTCCCACCATCCCCAAGACCCAACGGCATGACTAACTCTGACCAGGTCATTTCTTCTTGCTGGGTCTCAGGTCTCTCATGTGTCAAAAGAGACAATTAGGGGGCGCCTGGGTGGTTCAGATGGTTAAGCATCTGCCTTTGGCTCAGGTCATGATCCCTCTGTCTTGAGGCTGGAGGCAGGCAGTCCTGCTGATTTCTGGGGTGTGTGTGTGTGTGGGGCTTGGCATCAAGTCCTGCATTGGGCTCCCTGCTCAGCACGGAGTCTAGTTCTCTTTCTCTGCCTGCCACTCCCCCTGCTTGTGCTCTCTCTGTCTCTCTCTCAAATGAATAAATAAAATCTTGAAAGGAAGGAAGGAAGGAAGGAAGGAAGGAAGGAAGGAAGGAAGGAAGGGAGGAAGGAAGGAAAGAAGGAAAAAAGAGAGAGAGAGAGAAAGAAAGAATTAGATGGGAGGACTTAGCAATTTCAGAGTCCATGAGATGTCCTTGTCTATGCTGGGCAGAGAACCCCATGCCTGTGGCAGCAGAGATCAGGGAATAGCTTTGACTGTTGGTGTCCATTGTCTAATGTGGGATCCTTTTTGAAAAAGCCACATGACCTGGCTGACCAGGACTGTGCTGACTATGCCATATGCAGAGATGTGTGTGTGTGTGTGTGTGTGTGTGTGTGTGTGTGTGCGCATGTGCGCGTGTGTTCCCTTCACAAACAGTGTGTGAGCTGTGTATGCAAAACCATGTATGCTTTCTTTTTTTTTCATGTGTGTTTTCTTATATCCCTTTACCGGCTTCTATGACCACGTGTCAGAGGAGCAGGGATGTGAAGGCAGGACATCTCTGGCGGGTGTCTAAGTGCTCTTACTGGTTTGCATCAAGGGACTGAAACCAGCTGGTCCTAGCTCAGTGAGAGGGTAATCCTGAGGACATGAGGGTGTTAGTAGCTGGAGGAAAAAGAATCCCTGCCTGCTGGGCAGTCGGAAGCCGGCTCCCGCCTCTGTTCCTCCTCACGGCATGTTCCCCCCCTCCCCACCAACCTTAGTCTGGCCCACATGTGGAGAGAGGCCACGGCACCCCCGATCGTGCTCCCCACTCCCAGCTCTGCCGTAGCTCTGGCCTCAGAGAAGCCAGAAGGTTGCAATCAGGAGTTGGCTGGCAAGGCTCTGGGTCACCAGAAGGGTCACCCCTGACTTATTTCCATGTCCTCCAGTCCTGTCAGGAGGTCTGTGGGGGCACAGAAAGCAAACACAGTGGAGGGCTCCAATCAGAAACAGCCCGTGACCTCCTGGAGCCCAGAGCAGGAGTGATGGTCAACTTTCCTACAGCTCCCCGAGGACTTGGGTGGAGACACAGAAGTCTCTGGGCCAGTCTCTGTACTTCCTACCCCTTCTGCCGGGGCGTGCAAATCCGTGCCTAACGCGCAGGCGTTGTGTGCGAGCCTGAGACGCTCCTGGGAAGACACAGGGGACACAAAAGCCTATAAATGTCTTCCGTGGGGCGCCAGCGAGTGACCAACTTCACGGGCTGCTCAGTGTCCCCTGCTCTTCTGTGAGAAGGCTCGAAGCTTCATCCAAAGTAGCGTGGCTAAGGGAAAAGCAGCTCATACTGCCCCCGGGGCAACCACCATCACTCAGTGGATTTGGCTAAATCAATCTGTATCAGGTCTGATCAGTATGGGAAGGCGATGAAGGAGAACGTGCTTTGAATACAGCCTTGATGGGGACGGAGAGAGCAGACAGCGGCCTGCATTCTCCTTCCTCTCTCTGTTAGGCCTCCTGGTCCCAGCTTCATGCTTGGTGACATTCTTTGGTAGCAGTGTTCTCCCTTTGACTATGGGATTCCTTTTGGAATGGAAGGTCCCCTGCTAGTATTATGGGCCTCTTCTAGGTCTTTCTGTGCTGTTGCCCTGTACTTTTAATATGCATAGTACCTCACCTATTAACTTCATATAATGGCTCCAATTTACATGTTGCTTTGCATGTGATTTGCATGACATTAGGTTCATTCCCCCTTCAATGAATATTTATCAACAGTCACATACCACAGGAGATGCTAGATAATGAGAAGGAGGACCAAGGATACAAAATCCTCTAAATCCTTGTTGCTTTTCACCAGCAGCCTCTCCTCCTTTCTCCCCGGGCCCCTAATCCATCTCACCACCTACTTCTCTTTGACAGCTTCTTAATAAAAGTTGATCTGCTTGGCATAATCACTAGTTTGGCTTCTCAGAGCTTAGCCCTACCTGGAATATATACCTGGAGGGTGAGAGCATCCTGAAATTGTACCTGCATGTGGCTCTTTAAATAATTTCTACCGATGACATCATGGGCTTCTTGGACTCCTTCCTTTTAGATTGACCAAACGTCAGCTCTGCGTATAGCTTAAGAACACTTCGGAAGGGGAGTTTTTATTCCACTTTTATTCCACTAACACTAAAGAAAGGAAGAAACTGAGACATGAATCTTAGGAAGAATTTACCAAGGGCTATTACATCAAGTTCAAGCCCAACATGAGACTACTCTTGATTAGATCCAATATGCATTTTCTGGATTCTATTACATCTGAGTACTAAGTTAGAGAAAGAGGTTAGACACAAAAAACTATGCCCTGGAGGGTTCATAATATGCCTTCCCTTCCTTATATAATCCTTCTGAACTCATTTGGGGCAGTTTCACTTGTGTGACTGTATAGGACATGGACCTCGGTACTATTTGAAGCCAGTTGCTTCACAGATTCCTCCATTACACCGTGGATTAGTGTATCATGGACCCTCTTTAAAATGAGACCTTTGTATGAGATAGAATAGTACAGATCATGCTTCAGCAACAAATAAACTTAAAAATATCAATTTGTGCAATCCAAAGAGTTGGCCAGCTGCCTTCCAAGTGGAGGCTCAAAGACCCTGGTTCCTTTTATTTGGCAGTTCCGCCATCTTGGAGTCTTTTACTTCCGATTGTAGGGGCAAGCATATGCAAGATGGTTTAGGGGTCCAGTGGAGAGGTGGTATGCATTGCTTGTGTTCAACACAATTGCAAGGAAGATTGGGAAATGGGGAGATGCACAGAAATATGGGTGAACACCGAGGCTTTCTGCCATAAACACTTAGCTGTGCGTCTCCTGATCACCTGTTCTCTCCAAGCCTTCCTTGTTTAGCCATGAAAAGGAGACAAAATCCCCTAGCTTCTGGAATTCTTGTGAGGATTAAATAAGATAATGCACAGGAAGGTCCCTACCAGCACAGTGCCAGCACAGAAGAGAGGCTAAAAAAGTGCTCCCCTCTCTTTGCAGTCCCACCCCTCCTCCCTCTAGTTGTTTCTTAGAACACATAGGAAAAGAAGACGCAGGCAGGATGGTCTACATATGGTTTTCATTGGATAAATCAGGATGTGAGGAGATGTCACTTGCATTCTTTGCTGGTCTTCCCAAGGCAAATGAGTAATATCTAGATGTTTGGGAAGAAGGGGTTTTCTTAGCCCAGGTGGAGCCCTTCCTGCTGCTTTGGTGGCTGTTTCTAGGCTGTGCTGGAAAAAATAATGGTGCAAAATGATGTTGCCCATGAACACCAGGGCACTGAAATCTGAAACAGTAGCAGCTTTCTGGGCTGTTCTTATGAGTCATACACAGAAAAAAGGCAGGCTGCATGCCCCCCAAATTATTAGCACAGGTGTGGGGAGCTGACTCAGCTCCACTCTGCTTACTGGATAAGCTGCAGGTGGGCGCTGTCTCTGACTCAAGTCTCAAAGGTGTCGACACCTAGGGCCCAGCTTTGGGCAATGCTGTATTTAGAAAGGGTTGGCTGATGGCCTAACCTATTTTCTCATTCTCCAGAATATGTTAGAAAAGTCAATCCAATTGAAATTCTGGCCAATCGTATTGAAATTGTGACCACTTGACAATTTAGATTGATATCTTTAGCATTTTTTTTTAAGACCCCAAAGTAAGGCAAGTTTGGAAATCAGTATAGGTCCAATGCATATAAAGTACCAATGTGTAGCAGTAGGGTAAATAGTTGTATGGAAATACATTGAGTTGTGAATAATAACTTAAATGGCAGCAGTTAAAAGATAAAAATCATTTAATTGCCTCACAAGAAAATCTGCAGGATGATAGTGCAAAGCTGGATGGCACTTAATGAAAATCTCAACTTCATGCTTCCGTCTGCCCTTTTACAGCTTCCTTAGCTTCACCTGTTGGCCTTTTGCCCTCATGGATGTTGCCTCATGGTCACAAAACAGCTCCTGCAGCTCCAGGCATCGTATCTGTATTCAAGGCAAAAAGATGGAAAAAAAATTAATAGTGCTAGTTACATCTGTCCCTTTCATTAGGACAGCTAAAATTAATCTTAAAATGCAGATCAGGGTGAACAAACAATTATTTTCAAGTAAAGTCAATGCAATCTGACTTCACTTCCAAAATCTGAATTCATTCATGGTTTTAGAATCTCTCCCTTCTTCCTTGCTTCCTTGCAGGACCCTAGACTATATTTCAGGGTTATGATCTCCTATTTCTTCTGGTATGTCTCATAAAGATGGACAAAGAGACCTCCAAAGTAGGAGAAAGGGAAAGAGAGAGAGAGGAAGAGAGAATAGGCATTATCCGGAGAGAGGGGTTTTGACCTATTTCAGTCAATGTTAAGCTCATATTTCACCTCCCATACCCCTGCCTTACCTTTAACATGATCTGCCATGAATTTACCTGCTTTCCCTATGATTTCCTTCACTTCAGTCTTTGATGGTTAAGATTTCAGATTTCAGAGATGATACCACAATGCCGGTGGATAGGTAGGTGGCTGGATAGTCAAGCTTACTGATAAATTTATTTTAGAGCGGCAGAAAATAAAGTCTGCTACAGTTGTAGAAATCAACTTTTACTGAACTCTCTAGGATTAGATCTGGTATGTGGATAGGAGGGTTTCCATGCCTGCTTTCACACATATAAATATCAGTTCATTCAAACATTTAAAAAAAATTAACTCTTCCTTCTCCTCTCCCTTTTATATTCTAAGAAAATGGAAATGAAGGCCCAGGAATTTCAAGAAACTACTCAAGGACTCATTGAAACAGTCATATTAAGACACCAGGAATTTAATTTTTTAGCATCAAAGGCACGTACCCAAAGCCACCACGCTGGGCAGACATGGCTGGGCAATCACTGTTAACTTCTTCCCGCCCACGTGGTAGACAGTGCTGACCAATCACAGCGAACTTGGTGTTGGTTCCACAACCCACTTGCGCAGAATGATTCAGGAATCCACTAGCAAACCGTTAGGGTTGATTGCTGAGATGGGAAGAAAACTATTTGCAATGCCAGTCTGTCACAGACGTCTTCCATAGCTGACGTCTTCCATAGCTGTCTTTGATAGATCTAAAAACCAGAACACTATTTCATTCCTCAGTTAGATTCCGTTCAACTGTTTTCTGAGAAATTCCCTTTGTCAGGATATTCTATCCCTGTTCCCCCATCGTAAAGATCCAAAGTGGGGGGGGTGTGTGTGTGCCCCAGACTCTGCCATTATCACGTTGGGAACACCCAGCTGGGCTTGGGGGTGTACCCATGGAGGGGTATCAGACTTCTTCACTTGCAAGAAGCTCCTCAGAGAAGAGTAGCTAAGGGGTGATGGGTGACTCCAAAGGACCCCCAATGCCCCTTCCCACAGCTGGGAACATTTGTCGGTGGATGGGATGTCTTGTGTAAAGAGAGTTTGCCCCAGAGTTAGTGACGACAGCATACCCCCTTTCCCACAAGATTCCAGCATCACTAAGCCAGATGCCTGGACAACTGATCCATGAGGAGCTGGACTGAAGGGACCTGAGAATTTCAGGTCTTCGGACTAGGTGAGAATAGTAAGGAGAAGCTGGTTTGGAAGAGACGGGTGGACAGAAGGCATGATGCTCCCCTGCTCCTAAGGCAGCTGGGTAACTAAGTAGGGGTTAATGTTTCTAACTATCCTCACTGACTAAAGAACAGGTCAGAACACGACCACAACTAGGAAGTGCTAGCAAGTGTGTTTTGAGGCACGCTTTTCTTCTCAAGGCAATTACTTTTGTTGTTTTAGTCATCTTTGACCTTCATTGGATGGGTTACTGAGCCTGGCTTTAAATGTGAAGAATGAGGAATTTGAAATTTACATGTGTTTGTACAACGCATTTTTTGTTTGCAAATTACTGTCACATGATAAGGACACTTTGAGTTCAGAACCATGAACACACACACACACACATACACACACAGTGCTTTTGATCTTGTCTTCCCTCAGGTGGACATTCTAGAGAATGTAAATTTATTCTTACAAATGTATGTCAAAATAGTCATTCACCTCTACTGAGTTTTTACACTCGCGGCGCACTGTTTCAAGCAGTGTGTATCTTGAATCCTTACATCCCTTCAAGATAAATACTGTTATCCACCCTATTTTGGGATGAGAAAATGAAACCCAGAGAAGTTAAATGACTTTCTCAGGGTCACACAGCCAGGACTCCGCAACACCCAGATTAGAACTTAATTACTCTGACCTCAAAGACAGTAATCTGAAACCCAGTTCACTTCCCCGGCCTTCTCACCTCTAACATGCATTAATTATTCCTCAGCAGCTCTTTCCTTGAGAGCAGGCCCACTGCAATGGAGAATGCCCCCAACCCTGGAGGCATCCGACCTGTTTCTGGATCTTTGGTGGGAGTCCCCACCCCCGCATTTCATTCTGATGTTGCCCTGGTCTCTCCCGCACTTCCTGGTCGGGTCCGCTGGGGGAACATTCCCCGGGCAGCAACAGCTTCGGCTAGGGAACTCCAGTTGTTGTTTTTCAACTTCCTTTGATCCTATTTTGTGGTTGACTTGGCGAAAGTCCACATCTGTCACCAATGAGCTTTAAAGCGGCTGCAGCTCAAAGCCCATATCGGATTTGACCTCAACACACCCAGTGCTGAGGCATCCATTTCCTTTCCATTCTGGAGGAACACACGGGTTTCTCTGATTGGACATCCGTCTGTCTTGCTCTCTGTCTCTGCCTCTCCTCCCCCTCAGCAATCCTTCAGGCCCAGGAAGGACCTTCCCATGTTCCTGCTGCTCTGTGGCATATGTTGTGTTCTAATCCTTCCGGTGTTTGCTGTAGGTATGGCGGGTCTCCAAGACAAATTACTGGTGTTGTCGAGGAGGTCACCCGGACGGTGTTCGGGTGGGGGATGGGGCGGGAGATGGCTCCGGGGAGGCACCCCCGGGGCGGCCTCCGCCTCCTGGCCTTGTCTGATGGTTCCAGGGCTGGGTCCAGGGACCCCAAGCTGCGAGCTGGCAGAAGGGGAAGGAAGGGAAAGGCTTTACCTACTGGCCCTGTCATCTGATGAAGGGGAGGCTTGTATGGGGCAGACCTCAGGCAACAGATGTTGGGGGAGGACCTGCCAAAACCGTGTTGAGGGTCGGGGAGCGATGCATATGTTACTTGACACGGGAGGATTAGAGAAACCATGAAGAAACATACCTCGTCCCTTCACGCTGTGACACCTCGGGGAAGTGAGTTATGAGAACAGAGGAGCACAGACCACGCACAGACAGGGCATGCCCGGCCAAGGCAGGCAGCTTGAATGATGCCTTGGCTTTCCTCTCCTCCCCACCCTCCTAGTCACCCCCCACCCGCACCCCCTTGCTGGGGCGACTGGCAAGCGTGGTGGGGATCTTTTGTGCAAGCTGATGGAAGGGCAGCCTTTGGGGTGGTAACCTTGTTCTGCCCCGGCAGCACCCCCCCCAAGCCCCTACATTGTAGCAGTCCCCTACATTGATAAGGGGACCAAATGCCGTGTCTGGGCTTGTCTTTTTCCCTGGACTTTGCAAACGAGGTCACATGGAAGATGGCCAGAGGAGCCAACCGTGTGTCTCTGCTGATGGCACGGGGCATGAGTGAGCCTCAGTGAAAATGAGCTGAATTCGACAAGCTCAGGTTGTCAGGGAAAGCAAGCATGCGACCACGGGAAACTCATTCTGGGCTAAATGAGATCCAGGCAATGAGTGGAAAGAAATGGGCTTGATTCCACGGTTCCTTGCTTTCCCTCTGTGTTTGTTAGGTCTTCATGGGACTCTACATTCTCCTGGAGCTAGAGGCAGGCAAGAGATGGGAGCCCCTGTATGCATCCCTCTACCCATGAAATGGTGGTAGGCTGTGCAGGGGTAGTAGCAGAAAGAGGGAGCCCGTGGGAGATGAGTCTGGGGAAAAGCTCTTCCTGGTCAAGGAATGGCTTGTGGGAATAAATCCAGGATCAAGATTTCTTTCCCTGGTTATTGCATTCCTGGAGGAGGGGGAAGGACAACCCAGTTAAGTCCATTGTAGGATTCGGTGAAGCCACGGGGTGTCTCTAAGCTGAGGGAACCCTACACAGATCACGACTATTTATCCCCACGAAGGGAAGCAGGCCTCTAGGCCAAGTCTTGGTCGCCTTTCATAATTCCAACCTATTTCCACCAGAGATTCTAGAAGGGATAGATGGAGGGAGGAATGATGGTGGTAGAAAAAGGGCAACATGGGGACAAAATAAGAAATGTGGGTAGGATGCAGAGGGACAGAGAGTGGGTGCGTGGGACAGAGAATGAGGAAGAAGGGGACACAGAAGGAGAAAGGATGGCACACACTATTAGAGGATGTTAAAGTAGGGGAGACATAGTCGTTGTGTTGATCCTGGCACACTCGGCTCCCGGACCTACTGGGTCCTGTTGTTAACTGGTGGAAGCAATGTTGAGGCACTGAACCAAATAAGGCCTCAGGCAAGAGGATTTCCAAGGGCAGACACACTGTGGCTCAAATATCTCCCCTTATCTCTCCTACCGCCTTCACATCTGATTGAGCGTTCCCAGGAGAAGTCCTCTGACTCCACACTCTGGGCTCAGAGCACAAGAAACAGTACAGGGAAATAGCACCGGGACGGAGGGAGCTTTGTACACGATAGGAACAGGCCAAGTGGGTTTCTTCTACTGCTTGTCACTATGGCAGGAGTTTTCCCATTAGAGACTGACTCCTATAGACCTCAAAGGTGTTCTAGAAGTTACTGCAAAACTTTAAAATACTCTAGGAGCAAACCCATGATGAGATACCACCACACACCTGTCAAAATGGCTAAAATCTACAACACAGGAAACAACAAGTGTTGGCGAGGTTGTGGAGAAAGGGGGACCCTCTTACACTGTGGGTGGGAACGCAGACTGGTGCCGCCACTCTGGAGAACAGCATGGAGGTTCCCCAAAGAGGTAAAAATAGAGCTACCCTACAACCCAGCAATTGTACCATTTGATATTCACTCAAAAGATACAAAAGTACTGATTCGACAGGGCACGTGCACCCCGATGATGACGGCAGCATTATCAACTATGGCCCAATTATGGAAAGAGCCCAAATGTCTGTCCGATGATGAAGGATGAAGAAGCTGTGGTGTATTATATAAGGAATACTGCTCAACCACCAAAAAGAAGGAAATCTTGACATTGGCAAAAATGTGGCTGGCGCTAGGTTGTACCATACTAAGTGACATAAATGAGTCAGAGAAAGACAAATACCACATGATTTCAGTCATATGTGGAATTTAAGAAATAAAACAGATAAACATAAGGGAAGGGGGGGGAAAGAGAAGGTAGTGAACTGTAAAAGACTCTTAACTATAGAGAATAAAGTGAGGGCTGATGGAGGAAGGTGGGCAGGGCAGTGACATGGGCGATGAGTATGAAGGACATGTGTATTGAGCACTGGATGTTGTATGTAAGTGATGAGTCACTAAATTCTACCCCTGAAACCAGTATTACCTTATATGCTAACTAATTAGAATCAAATAAAAACTTGGAATGAACAAATAAAATAAAACTCAAATCAAACATGATCTCCAAAAATAAAATAAAGTAGAATAAAATACTCTGGGAGGATGCATTCATTTCTTGGACTTACCCAACAGAAGCCAGAAGTCCAAGATGAAGGTGTCGGCAGGGTGATTTCTTCTGAGACCTCTCCTCTTGGCTTGTAGATAATCATCTCCATGTGTCTTCAGGTGTCTATGCACTAACCTCTTCTTCTTAAAGGACCCCAGCCATATATCTCAATTACCTCTTTGAAGGCCCCTTCCCCAAATGCAGACATCCTGAGGTATGGGGGCTTAAGACTTGAACTCACGATTTCGGAGGAGGAAACACTCCACTTGTAACACAGGAGTTCTTTCTGAGGCATTCACAGCTCGGTAGGCATCTGACAGCTGGCTGACAGGTGAGTAAACCACAGGTAAGTAAACCAAGGTTCAGAGGAGTTTAGTAACTTGCCCAAGGACACAGACCTTTTAAAGGGAAAAGCTGGAATTTCAACACAGGTCATCAGGACTCTGGTATTTGCTCTGTTTCCATCATGCCGAGAAAGGGTAATTCATCTTGGAGGAGTGTAAGGGGTAGGCTCCGAATGCCTCTCTCTCACGTATTTTCCTCTGGCGGCTTCTTCCACTCAGCCAGCAGCTAGCTACCCCTTGAATTTGCTCACCCAGAAACCCAGGAGGCTTTAGGAACCAGCTCACAAGGCTTTGACTCCAATTCTGACCTTACCGATGCTACTCCTGTGATGATTATTATTAATTACTAAAACTCACCGTTTATTAAGCATCTGCTTTGGAACCCATGTGAGGCTCTTAAGATACATGAGCTTCTATCCTCTCCATAACTCTGTGTATGATGATTATCGTCTATTTTTAGACAAGACAGGATGTTTCTTATGGCATACTGTGCAGGAGTAAAAAATTGAAAACAAGCATATATACTTGTAAATCATGCGTTCCTTATTCTCAGCTCTTTGTGCCCTTACGTGAGCTCATTTTAGCCTGGATTCCGAGAACTTGAGGAATGCGCATTTGAGCCAGTGGAAATGGCCCTGTGGTCCTCCAAAAGGCCCTCTGCAGATACACCCACAGTGTATGGGGGCCCCTCTCTTCCCACACTCTCTACCACACTGGATGCTTTAAATTCTTGCCGCGTGTTTAGATCTACAGTCTCTCAAACGGTAGCCAGCAACCAGGTGTGTCTGTGTAAAGTTCATTAAAATAAAATAACAAATTTATCTCCTGGCTTGCACCAGCCCCCTTTCTAGAGTTCAACAGCCACATGTGGCTCCGGTGGCTACCATGTCCTATAGCACGGATACATTTCCATCATCACAGAACACTCTACTAGACATTGCTGCTGTTGGACAAAGAAACGGATCTCATTGTTTTGGGATGCATGTCCCCCACACTAATGAGCTGGGCCAGCTTTTCACTGAATAATTATAGCAAACTCTTAGGCGCACTTGCTTCCTAAGAGACAATATTCTAAGTGTGTGACGGAGGCCATCCACTGAAATGTCTTTATCAACTTGATGTTTGAATGCTGGAGAGCAAGCCCCAAGAAGGAAAGGGGGGCGTGATGGGCTCGCACAAGGAAGCAAGGTCCTCAGGAGGCCTCGGAGCAATTGGTCTGTAGGCGAAGGAACAAGGGATCCTCCTCTGAGCCCTAGGGGAGGAGGGGGCAGCTAAGGTGTGGGTGAGTCTGTGGCCTCAGTGGGATGGCTTCTGTTTTCTGTTTTTCTGTCCTGTGTGATCATCACCCTGGAGGGATGAAGCAGAAGGCAAGTAGGAGGATGGAGGAAAGCAGAACCAGGACACAGCCATTCCCTGGAATAGGAATGTGAGCTCACTAAGTAAGGAAACACACAGGATTTCTGGCTGTTTCGAGGGTCCAAAACCCTCAGGGGCCCTTCCCAGCCCAACCAAGAGCCCCTGAGAGGTTTGTAGTTGCTTGATGTTTACACTTTCTACACTCCCGTCCATGGAAGAGGTTCCTGCAGGAATGTCTGCTTCTAGAGGTCTCTTAAACCTCTGACCTGTGCCAAACAGGTGAAATGAACTCTTTTTGAAAATTATATGCACCTTTGAATCTTTATAATGAATTCCCAAACTAACCAATCAGAAAACAAAGTGCAGCTTGAGAAGCAGGGGACAAGGGAATGGGAATGTCTCCTCAAGGATTTTCTCCCTAGGCCCAAAGTATTTACATTCAGATTTGCATGTGATTTGCATATAATTTGTGTCCTGCTACAAAGCCCGTCTGTTGTTCAGATAATGTTTAAGCTAAAGTTAATTTCTAGAATGTCTTTCTCTCCCCATCTTTCCTTGATCCATCTACTGAGATGCATGGTAGAAATGTCAGGATTTTCAGGGGACAAAGGTAGTCCCTGGGTCACATGCTTTCTCTGTCGGCAACACTTTGCCTAATTAGGAGTTTTATTGTCATAAAACGTCTTAGACAACAAAAACTGGGAGAGAGCTACCCAGAGGGTTAGAAGCAAGAAGTCGGTGAGTGAGCTCTGCTGAACCAGAAAGAGGAGAGTTAGCCAGATAAACCAAAAGAAGGACAACGTCTGGGAAAATTACTGATGCTAACAATTAATGAAACAGGTTCACAATGTACCAGGCATTGTTTCCAGTGCTTTCTGTGTACTGTGTGTTTACAATCACAACAGCCTTGCTAGGCGAGTACGTTTGTTACCCCCATTTTATAGATGAGTCAGCTGGGACACAAAGGGTAAGTAACTTGCCTGAGATCATGCAGCAAAGAGAGACCATCGGAACTTGGCTTGGTCCTGATTCCCCAACTACGGTGCAGATGGTCTACTATGCTGTGCATTGAACAAGAAGGCATAGTTCTGGAAGGGTGAGGCCAGCTCTTCTCTTTAGGGAGAAATCATCAGGTCGGGGGAGAGGTCCGGGGGTGACATGTCTGCGTGTCCAGGTGGGGCAGGAGATGGAAAGGGGTTTCCAAGAGAGCCCACAACAACGGCAGCACAAATGGGCTGTAACTCTGCTCCTACTCTCTGACTTGGTCCAAAGCCACCCCAGTTTACTCTTTCTTTTGTCGGAGAACTCCCTCCCGGGCAAGACCTGGTCTCAGCCCCGGGGCAGTGCTAGCCGGAAGCCTGCAGATGTGGACAAGTGGGAAACACTTGGTCAGTGGCCTGGAGTAAGTGGTTGGCAGGGAGACAATGGCCAGAATGACTCAGCCTCTTTGTAGTCTAGCTCCAAAAGAATCCATCTTATCAGGCCCCAAATGACCAATGGGAAAAAGAGATACTGCTTAGGTACTCTTAGGGAAAGCGACAAGGGAATGAAGGGGTCTCTGCTTTGTGGATGCCTGGAAATAACCTCACCCCCCTCTTCAAGCACACCCTTCCTTTTCAGGACTGCTCTAAAATGCGGATCGTCTCTAGTTGTTATTGACTTTCTTTTTATTTTATTTTGCTTATCAGGGTGTTCTCAAGCGCTCTAGAATGAAAAGCAGCCAGCAGCAGCTGGGGAGTGAAGGGGGTCTTAGCCAAAAACAGACCTTGTAGGAGTGAAGGGGGTAAAATAATTAATGAAAGATGGGTGGAGACCACCAGTTAGCATTGGCTGAGGCAGTGTGAGAAACTTCCCCGTGCCTGCGCGTGTTGTCGAGGAGAGAGTGTTGTCATCTGAATTAATTTGCATGACAATAGACTGAGCTCTTATTATGCATTAGGGATGCTAATGGGCACCAGCCACCGCGCATTTCCATGGGAAAAGGATCTTTGAGAGGCAAACCTCTTCCTCCTCCCTCTTCTCCTCCTCCCTTCCCCCCTCTTCTCCCCTTCCTCCATCTTCTCCTCCCCTCCCCTCCTCTTTCCTCCGCTCCCTCCAGTTCCATTGCCCTCCCCGCTCCTGCCCCTCCTTCCCCCTTTCTCTCCTGCCCCTCTCCCTAGGCACTGCGAAAAGCCCTAGCCCCTCACCCAGTGGAAGATCCCCTGGGGCAGGGGCTCTTAGTGAGGAGGAAAGGGCGCTATGAGGTGGAAAGAATGCTTTTCAAAACCTCCCCAGACCCCCATTTCTCCCTCCCACCTCTTAGGAAATGACCAAGAAAGAGGTGCGAGTGTGTGTAGTTTAATTAAAAACAGATGGCTCCTCAATGCTGCCAGCCCCCTTGTAACTGGTGATATTGGGGGAGAATCTGCCGTGGGAGTAGGTGGGGCAGAAGACACCAACGTCAAAGGTGGGAGTGAGGTACAGGGCAAAGGATAGAGATGCATGTGGCATGGGATGACTCTTAAGGACCTTGAAATCTAGTTGGGACCAGAGCAAGCTGTTCTCTCCTAGCTTTCCCATCTGCGCTCCCTTGAAGGACTTGAACTTGGCATTGATGCAGCCACTCTGTTCGGTCCTGCTTTCCTCCCTCTACTCCAGAGGCTGTAGAATTCAGAGGGAGGGTTTGGAGCCAGATTATCTGGGTACAAATCCCATCTCTGCTGTTTACCAGCCGCCAGACTTTGGCGCTGTGACTTAACTCTTCGAGGTCCCCAGGGTCCTCACAAGTAAAATGGAGATCACAATGCCTTCTCCCATGACCCAGAGTGCTTAGCACCTAGCAGGCACACTGTAAGCCCGGTGGGGTATGTGTTCCGTGGCCCCATCCTTCCTTTCTTCTCTTGTTCATTCTCCCACTCAGTGGTTTCCATTGTCTTCATGTCCCTTCATTGTCTTCATGTCCCTTCACGAGGAACCCAGGTGGCACTTGAGACTGATGACTGACTGTATTGGCAGCCCATCCCCCACCTCCCTGGGCTGTCCCCCTGCTGTTGTCACCATGGGGGGGGGTGACAGGCTTACTGAGACTGGACAGCTCGTGATCGGACAGTGCCCCGTTTTGTCACACTGCATGCAATAGGTCCGTGGAGCAGCCCAACTCTTTTTGCTGTGGGAGCTGGCAGGTGCAGGAAGCTTATCTACAATGTGTCTCATGGTATGAAGTTTCTTCCCCAGAACAAGGTTCGATTGCCAGAGTCAAAATTACCGCATCTAAAAGTAACTTTGAGTTTCTTAGCTTTGCCTCACAGTGTCCCTGAAAAGGATGAAGAAGGGCATCTCATGACCCACCCAGCAGGCTTGGAGAATGAAACTGTTTTTGATAGCGCTTCACACACGTTTTTATAAAGCTTAGCTTTGGTTTTAAGAAATAGAATTATTCGAAGTTCTATACTGTCACCTAGTATTTCAGGATATTTTCAGTAAATGCAAATCAAGTAGGTGCTAATTTAAATACCTTTTTTGTGAGTCCTTTGCTAGAAGGGCTGACAGAAGGAAGGAAAAACCAGCTGTTGGGTCTCAGCTCACGAAGCTTTAACACTGAACTTTGCTGGTGGTCATGGCAGGATGGCATCCAAAAAAGGAGGGACCTGAGACAGGTATGCGGCTGACTCATCCTTGTGCCCAAGATGGTGAGATCTTATGAGCATGTTTTAGCTTTCCCTACCACATAGGAGTTAACAGGACAGAAAATGTCCAGAGGAAGATCATTTGGATTCTACCTTGCCATGGTCCCACTCAACATTTTCATCAATAAAAATTCGATGAAAGGCTTATTATGAAATGTGTCTGTGATCAGTAATTGGAAGGGATAACTCGTGTGGATAGCTTCACCAAGGAAAATTCAGAATGATGGAGAGTTAGTACTAGAAGCTCTAGATAAGCCAAATGAAATTCAACAGGGTCAGCAGGAAATTCCTGAAGATTTTAATTTCAAAAACCAATGGGTAGTGGTTTTTATGGACTAAAACGAGCTCTCTGGCTTAAAGACAAGCTCAATCAGTAAGAACCAAAAGTCTTGAGAAAGGAGCTGAAATTACTGAATCCAATCTTAATGGTCTCTTCATAAAGACACACGTAATTTTCAACTCGAGAACAGACTATTTCCCAAGACTTCATTTGTAACTTTGCTTGAAATTTCGAATATGTCTTTTCGCCTAATGGCTCTGTTACAAATTAACCAGGCTTTGATGTAGCTTCAGTTGAAATCTAGCTGAACAATGGTATGAATAATAACTTTGATTCCCATTTGTGGACAGAAAGACAACCCTGATCTAACTGCTTCCAGACTTTACAAGTGTTTTGCTCATCTCCGTTTTCCCCAGCCTCTGCTATTCATCTCCTCACACCCCTGTGAGGCACTTGTTCCTGAACAGCTGGGCTGCAGGCAGGAGGAAAGGTGGTCCCCTGGAACTACCATCATGAAGAGAGACCCAGGCAGAAGAAATGGAGAACCAAACTCAAAGGTAGCCTGAGCTCCACTTTGGGGACAGGCTTGATTTTGCACAAAACAGATTAGTCACCCCAGGTAGAAAATTTCAGTCTGCATTTAAATAGATTTCCCATAAAAGGTCCAAGTTCAAGACCCAGACTGTGTTCTCCTGGACTTTTAAAACTTAGCAATTTTTTATTTTTCCTTTGGAGATCGTTAAATTGTGAGGTCCCACAGTGAATGTTGTCATTTCCAGGCAAAGGGAGAGAAATCAGAGCAGTCTCATGTTGGTTTTGGGTTTTTAGAGGGTTGAGAATGCCTTCCTAATCAGAGGGAATCCAAGTATGGTTTATTTTATTGTATTATTTTATGATATTTTTACTTTGTAATCCTTGACACGCTGAAGTTTTAAATATGGTTAAAATAATGATGTACATTAATGAAGTCATCTCATTAGAGCCCCTGTCCTGGGTACATGGATGTTGATGTGCTTCCTTTACAGAGTGAATGCATCTCTTCCCTGCACTCAACTGGCCACCGTGCCCCCCTCCGTCCCCCAGCTTCCCCAGTTCATATGTTGAAGTCCTAACATGTGAAGGAGATGGTTTTAGGAGCAGGGGCCTTTTGGAGGTGACTAGGTCATGAAGGGGATTAGTGTTGTTGTAAAAGAGACCCAGAAGCTCCCTAGCCCACTACTGTTCTATGAGGACACAGGGATCTATGAACCAGAAAGTGGGCTCAGAATTTGCTGGAGTTTGATCTTGAACTTCCCAGCCCTGAGAACTACAACATGTGAATTTCTGGTATTGCGCTGTTGGATTACAGCAGCCTGTGGGGACTAAGACAATTCCCCAGCCATGCCAGGATGAACCAGACACAAGGGTAGGTAGAACTGGGCAAGAACACTGACCCCTCTTGGAGCATTGCTTTCCTTCTTTCTGAGTCTTTCGAAAGAATGGAGTCTTTAAAAATTCTAGCTCACGTGCATATGTAACACTTGGGTAGTCCTTCCTCCTAATGTTCAACTCTATTTCCCATCTGGACTTCTTCTTCTCTCAATAGTTTCAAAGAGGTCCTAGTTCTGAGACTCAAGGAACCTTTCGAAGCATTTCTTAATGTAAAGGAGTTTGGACATGAACTTGAATGGCCATTGAGCTGATTTTCCAGCTGACAGGAGATGGTTAATTGTATGCTGTCTATAGGAGTCTTAAAAATCTGTCTGGCCAAGTTAATAGCGGCTTGAAATTTATGACTTGAGACCACTGGGGGAGGAGGAGGGCGGAGTGGATACGGAACTCAGAGCACAGCCCCAGCAACTCAGGGTAACAATCCCTTAGGTAGAAAATAAAGCCAGTGGGCAGATCGCACAGCCCTATAAGCGGAGATGATCAAAAGTAAACATGGTCCAGGCTTAGCGTCTCTGTTAAGCATTGTGTTCTTTCCTTCTGGGATAGCATCTGTTTGTTAAAAGCACATGCTGTGAGTTGAGAGTCAAACTAAGATTCCGGGTTGTAAAATGGTATGTGTGCTTTTATGCTGGGGCGGGAGGGACTCTGTACCACTCTCAGGAATCAGCTGTCCCACTGAGATGGGGTTTTATTCTCATGGCTGAAAGGTAAGGAGCAGTGTATTGTACGTGGATGAATGGGATGCATTTTTGCCCGCGAATTCTGAGTCGAAGTGCCACATCGATAGTCATGGAAGGAAAACACTCCGTCTATCTCGCGGATGGTGTGGAAACCCTTTCCAGCATGCATATAGGTTATCTGGTTGAGGGATACGCTCTGTATAATCCTTGGGAGAGAGGACAGGCTTAGCACTGGCGTGAGCTTGAGCCTCACTGCCCTGAAGCTTAGGGTCACAGCGAGGATCTGGTCAGCGGTCTCCTGCTGTCAGGTCCTTAGCCCCTGGATCCTCAGTGTCTCGGTGGTTCTTCTCACTGCTACTTTCTTCCTGAAAGCTGGAAAATGGGGCAAATGGGCCCTCCCTCACAGGGTCACCCGGAGGATACATGAGATAGGTGCTCAGTACAAAGTGCTAAGCAGATAGAAGTCCAATAAATCATGTTGCCTTATTTCTCATTCTTTCATTTCCAGGACACCCAGACCACGGACGGCAGGCATGCGTGCGTGGTTACTCTCCACGGGGAGCTGGTGTGTGCGGACTTTCCCACTCCTCACTCCTCCCCATCTGCAATGCGGTTCTACGTATTTCTGCATATCTGCAAATGTTCACCGTGTGCATGGTGTTTTCCTAGGTGACAAGGAAAGCTTACAAGCTATAGTAGTAAAAACTGAGGGGTTCTTATTGGGACCCCTGACATAGCAAAGCAGCTAAGGGGAAACTACCTCACTCTGAAGAGTAATTATTTGCTCCCACGGAGCGGATGAGAAAAGGCAGTGGCTCCGGGCATACTTTTCCAGGCTTGCCCCCCTCCTGGGCTGAGCCAGTCTTACTCCTTTCTTCACCAACCATGCATACAATCTACTTAATTCCATGGAGCACCCCTTTTCCCTCCACCCACAACAGGTACAGTGGACCAGATGCCTCTGCTGTATGGTCCCCGGTGACTCCCGGATGCAGAAGCCAGATCTCTTCCAGGCAGCTCCCGGTCAAGGGCTGGGCACAGGCAAGGGAGACGTGGTCTTGGCAGACCCGGCCTTCCCATGGAGGCGTCCTGCAGTGGGACAATCCCCTCGATGGCCTCGCCCAGCAGTCTAGACTGCTTCTACCCCTCCTTCACTCAGAGAAAGACTTTCATGGTGCCCAGAGGCCTCTCCCTGCTTCTCCAGCTTCTTCCCTCTTCCCCCTCACACAGGCGTTTCCCCCTAATAAAGTCCTTACACATTTCATCTCCTCCCAGCTTTGGTTCCTCAGAAGACCCAGCCTAACACATCTGGGGCTTTTCTGGTTTGTTTTGTTTTCTTATCCGCAACCTCGAGAGAGACAAATGGGAAGATCCTTGCCGGTTTCTCCTTTGGAGGAGGGAGGAAAGTTCCAGGATTTTCATTGGAATCCTGTCCTGAGGTACTCTGATTCCTTCCCTGAGGAGCAGGAGACCTGCTGCTGGGTGGCTTGTGGGTGAGGTGCGCTTGACTCTAGGAGAGTGACTCCATTTTG
>PITA01004222.1:0-27148 GCA_004023965.1 Spilogale gracilis
GGCAACATGTCCTGGTATGGGCTTGGCTTCCATCCAGAGGTGGGTGCCATTATGGACCATTCCCTCTGTCTACTTAATGAATGCCTAGCTCTGCTGAGCAGACAGACCAGAGACAGGGCTCCAGTCTGGTCACTCGTAACTCGAAGACCAAGTAACAAGCATGGGACTATAATGACCTGCTATCAGTGTCTAATCCAGCAAAGCCAGGTTTCCAACTTCTGGGGAAGGACTTGGGCCACATGGTCAATAACATTAATTCTCAGGGTACTTAGGAGTTTGTTAAGTGTCTGTCTTTGGCTCTGGTCATGATCCTGGGATCCCAGGATCAAGCCCCAGTGTCAGGTTCCCTGCTCAGCGGGGAGTCTGCTTCTCCCTCTCTCTGCCTCTTGCTTATGCTCTCTTTCTCTCTCTCTCTCTCTGAAATGATTAGAAAATATATTTAAAAAAAAATAAAAACCATTCTGGAGGTGGTCACAGAAAGGGTTTTTGGAAACCTCCGCTGTCCCTGGATGGTGTTCATTTCCCGTGGTCCCTTGGTGGCCTCCCTTTGCCTCCCTAACAAATGACTGCACTCACCGTCCTCTGAAGAGCACTGCCTTTGCTTTCTCTCCAGCTGAAGCCGGAGAGAGGTTTCTGTGGCAGAGGTTAGTTACATGAAGAGTTCTGCATATGGCAGCTGTCGGGGATTCGGAGAGAGGACCAGGAGAGTTTAGCCTGCTAAGAGTTACTCTGCAGGGCTTCGCAGGAAAGCTAGGCACCTGCCTTAATGCCCCAGGAGGTGTCCGCTGTGGGGCAGCTGTGCCCAGATGCAGGTGTGGCGTGAGTTACACACAAGTCACTGCTGTTAATAATAAAAGACGATCAGTTATAAATTTTTCTGAAACGAAAAGTCAGACTGGAGAGAGGATTATTCCTCTCATTAACTGCCATGATACTCGAGTCTCTCACTTCTTATGCGGGGGAAACAGGGAAGGGAGTTACAGCAAGTGTGTAGGGCAGTGAGCTGAATTATATATACACCTGTGAGGACGGCTTGCCCAGGGGAACGCCTTCCCGCTGCCAGTCTCCCGAGAAACAGACTGTGCGAGCCTGGACTGTGGTGGATGGAGTCCAGATTGCTTAGCATGGCATACCGCCCCCACCTGGGCCCTCCTCTCTAGGTGGATCGCTGCCAGTCCTTCATTCACTTTCGGCACCCCAGGCGAGCTGACGACGGAGCTGGCAGTGTGCCCAGCCTACTCGGCTCACCTGCTCCTGGGCTGTATCACCGGAAGCTCACCGGGCCCTGTGCCCCTTATTCTTAGAGGACTGAGCTGGGCCGGGCTCTCCCTGACAGCTTGGTACCAGTGACCTTCTCCATGCTAACGCTGTCCCTGTTTCTCACTGTCACAGCACCTGGGACTATGATACTGTTCACCACATCGATGTTCCTTAGCACAGGGCCAGAATTTTCTACCCCCAGGGGCAGAGATTTTTCGTGTATTTGGAAGGAAGACAAAGAGGAGAAGAGGAAGCACAGACAGGCCCAGGTGTGTCCTGTGTGCCCGGCTCTGTCACAGCTGTGCTGAGTCATCGCAGGTGATGCTCTTCACCCCTTCACCCTTCCTTTCTCCAGCTAGACAGGGAAGAAAAGGGTGGGGGCACAACAGTAATGTTTTTCTGACTGATGTTGCAAGGATGAATGAGAAAACACTTGTAAAGGGCCTAATAGGACTTGGTCCTTGGAAGGCAGTAAGTAAATGCTAGTGTCTGGCCTGTTTCTCCCCAAGGGTCACTTTGGGCAAAGCAAAAATGAAGAGAATTTGATGTGAAAGGAACTAGGAAAAGTAATCTGTAAAACAAAAATTGAATTTTAGCCTTCGCCCTTTTTAAAGTGGACCATTTCTGTCCTTTAAATATGAAGCAGGGGGTCAGGCTGCAGGTAGGAGATGGTAACTGGGATATTTTGTGATGGAAGTGGGAAAGGATACGGACTTTTTCTGTATCCTTCTCTGGGAAACTTGACCACAGACGTTGTCTCTGTTTCTCAAGGCCAAAGTAAAGGAGGGTGCGATTCTCCAGAAAGCACAGGTTCGTACCCTTTTGCTCTCATCCGCAAAGGTTCTCCCTCATAGATTAGTTCAGGGGGGGCAGGACATGGAGATTTAGGATTTCTGTAAATTGTGGATTTGAGCCCTATGTAGGCAAGACAGTCTTACTCTAGAGCATCATGGTTTTCTGGAAATATCATTCAGTTTGGGTAAAAGAAATGTCTCTTCCATTACTGAGCAGGTGACCTTTGTATGTCTTGTAGCTTCTCGAAGTTCAGTTTCCCCGGCTGTACAGTGGGTAAACTACTGCCACCCATGTGTGGCATCAGGAGATTGCTAAAAAGGGTCACACTCCAGGACAGGTGGGAAGGCATTTGGGAAATCTGTGCGTTGTACAGTTGTCAGGCCTGGTTATAATGATTACCATCCGTCCACCCCATGTCGGGCCTGGTTATAATGGTTACTGTCCGTCCACCCCATGTTGGGCCTGGTTATAATGGTTACCGTCCATCCATCCCATGTTGGACCTGGTTATAATGGTTACCATCCATCCATCCCATGTCTGGCCTGGTTACAATGGTTACCGTCCATCCACCCCATGTCGGGCCTGGTTACAATGGTTACCGTCCATCCATCCCATGTCGGGCCTGGTTATAATAGTTACCGTCCGTCCATTCCTTGTCGGGTCTCACCCCTTCCAGCCCTGTTGGAGATTTTTGTCTTGGATTTGAGGATGAAACATTTCCGGATGAAACAGCTAAATGTTTGATTTATAGCTTTAGGACACACGATCCATGCATGCTGTTACACTCATGTCCTTGAAAGATCCTCCTGGATTTTGAGAAGGATTAGCGCTGTGACTACCGCCCAAAAGAACCCCTCCTGAGAACTTTTGGATCCATGAAGAGCACCGTGTCATCGCTCCAGCTGCACGCTTTCCTGGTGTGGCAGCCTGAAAACCGGGCAGCTGCTCCTGACAGCCTTAAATCAGGGCCGGTCTAGTTTAGTCTGGAGTGCTTCTTCCCTAGCATATATGTGCAGACGGCCGTTCTAGGCCCTCTGTGGTCTTCCCTCAGGAAGCTCGTGGCGTGGTGCATTCCTCAGCTATCGCTGCACCACAAAGTAGCACACTTGGTGGCTTGACACGTACACTGATGATCTCACACTTTCCATGGGTCAGAAGTCAGGCCTCAGCTTAGCAGAGTCCTCTTCTTGGGATCTCACAAAGCTACAAGGCGTTGGTCAGGCTGTGGTCCTTTCTGGAGCCCGAGTCCCTCTCCAAGTGTCGGGGGTCACTGGCAGAATGTAGTTCCTGTGGTCGAGGACTAGGTTCCCGTCATCCCACGGATTGCCATCCGCAAGGCTGCACACAGCTCCTGGAGCCCTTGCTGCTTCCTGCTGTGTGGCCCCCTCACTCCGTGGTGGTGTCCTTCCTCAAGTCTAGCAGAAGAATCTACCTTCAGTCTGCAAAGATGGAGGCAGAGAATTTGTGTAGTCATGGGAGTGGGTGGCCACCTCATTGGCTTTGCCATATTCTGTTGACTAGAAGCAAACCCCAGCACCTACTGGCCCTCGGAGGGGAATAAATGATACCAGGATATGACTCATTGAGGGGGTCATCTGAGGGTGGGTCCGACACATACAGTATTGGAGACATGAAGGGCGTTTTTTAAAGGTCCAGTTTGCCCAACCTGAACTGGTCTGCTTTGAAATGAGAAAAGTCAGAAAAACATTGTGGGGTTTATAAAGCTGCACTGATTGAATGTAAAGGCTCTTTCTTTTATTTTGAGGTGATCCTTCTGAATTTCCGTGTTGAAATGCCTTTCTTTTATGTAATGACAATGATAATGGATATATTTTTTAAAAAAATATTCTTGATTGGTCTAGGTATAAAGATAGCAACCCTGTCGTGGTCCCTGTGAGTTTAATTATTTTTTAATCTGTCAGAATTTCACTGATCCAGTAAAGTCCCCAGTTTGAAACAATCTGACATACTTGCTTCCCAATCACTGTCCCCTGTAGGGGTGCCGACCCTTTTACATCAGCACAATAGAAGACGAAGTTCAGCATGATTCCCTTAGCTTATTCACTGGCCAGGAATTTTTTGTCAGGGCCTGTCTCCAGCACGAGAGTGTTACTGTACAGCTCCAGGCCAGAGCAGGTGTCTCTAATCTGGTTCCATAAGGTCCTCTCCACCTCTCTGCCACTGTCACCCGTCAGCCGGAGAGAGCAATGGGGCAAAGGCTCAGGCACCTCCTCTCTCCACCAGAGCTTCTTTGGGAAGGCAGCACTTCCCGTCCTGTCCCCCACGTTAGCACACACCTCTCTTCACCACTCATTTTCTTTGTTTTGTTGTCACTGTGAACACTGAACAGGCTGTGGAAGGTGCTAATAGGTGGGTTAGGGAAGCAAAAATGAAGGAAAAGATGACTTCACCCAGGATAATAAGCACAGAAGATTACTTAGAAGCGATGTCATCTGAGTAGCGTTTTACAAATTGGGTAGGATTTTAAGCGGCTGATTGTAGCGAAGTGGGTGTTGCAGGTCGATGTGGCATTTAAACCAGATGATGCAATGCTAGGGAGCAGTCTTTCGCCTGCACGCCTTTGCCCTCCCTGTGTCCTGTGCCCTCACTGCTGCTCCCGGGTCTTGTCCCGCTGGTGAATGCCGTGATCGATTCTCCCCCATACAGCTCAGACAACTGATGAGGACATCCTCCCCTGCCTCTGGAGCACAGGGTCATGCTGTCATGTATCTGTAATCACAGTCTCCCTTGCTAGACTGAGCGCCTGGGGGCCAAGGTCATTATTGGTGTTTTCACCCCCAATGCCTGGCAGCATCTGACACCTGTACCCGGGTTTGGATGAGTGAATAATGGATGTAGAGAGATCAGGCCTTTGCAACTTGAGTGTAAGTGTCGAAGGAGGCGTAGCCGGGTATCAGGGGCTGGGGGTGGGAGATGTCATCAGACCTCAGAAGGGTTTCAGTGCACTCAATCATTTTCTTCCTCAGCCTGAGGCGTCATTGTCCCCCAACAAGACAGTGACAGCATCAGATCTGTGACTTAGGGTGAATTATTTTATCAGGAGGGTAAAACAGGACCTCCAGCCTGCACCTTCTGTGGCCCTGTGATGCCACAAAGGGAAGCTGAAGGTTTGCCACATCGTGTGTGTGGTCTCTCCCTGCCTCCTGCTCCGCTCACCCGGCTGCCTTGAGTTTCAGTGCTGGGTTTCTGTGTTTTCAGGGCGCTTCTTCGTGTTCTCTTTTTGAGTGACGATACGGATGGGAGTCGCCTCAGGGTCGGGTCGAACCACCTGGGACGTGCCACTCGGGGCCTGTACATCACCCATCCACTCCCTGGCTTTACCTGGTCCCTTCCGGCATGCTGCCTTTCCCACAGGCTTCCTGAGGTTGAGCAAGTAGTCCTAGAGTGAAGATTAGATTCCTTAATGCACTTCCGTGTAGAACTTAAAAAACAGAGATTTTGATTGAAATACTCCTATCTTCCAGAAGCTTTAACAAGCCTTTAGGATACTGGGTCACTTAAGCATTGCGAAGGAAATAATAAGTATTTCAGGAGGAAAGTGTGTCTCCTTCCTGAAGTCGAGCTCTCTTGCTTAGATCTTCTGCTGGTTGGCGTTATCTGTCCCAGGCTGAGAAGACCAGTTTTATAAGCCATGAAAGGGGCAAACTCAGCCAAGATCCAGGTGTTCAGCCGGTGGGGGAGTGGGGAGTCTCAGCATAATGCCAGGCACCAGGGCCCTGAGTAGCCCAGTAAATATCTGTTGGATGATAAGTTTACACAGCCTGAATTTCTACTGGAGCCTAAGGAGGAAATCAGAAGGGACACTGGTTTTAGAATGAAGAACATACAAGTAAAAAGCCCAGCCCTGCTGTAAATCAAGTACTCTTGTTCTGTGGGCAGTCTCCAAAACCTTCCTGATTCCCTGTTTTCTCCTATGTAAAAATGGGAACAAAAAAATGTTTTACAAGGTTATCTTGCAAGGAAATGTATGTGAAAGTGCCTTGTCATCTATGAAGTGGTTTATAAATAAAAGGGCCGATGATAAGCATACTCACTCTATCTTATTATCTTGCACTTTATTATAGGTATTTCTGAGTATGCCTTTTTCCCCAAACTAGATTGAAAGTCCCTAGAGACCAGGGGCCTTGTTTGCTTGCCTAAACCCATGGTGGCAATCTCATCCAGAGCCCCAAGTGGCAGTGTGTTATCCAATAAGAACACGTTTTACTTCTAGGGAAATTAAAGAGAGTGTTTGAAAACACCTCCATCCTCCAAGTTCTGGGACACACCCATAATTCTTTGTGTCCCTTATGGGGCCTGGCATGGTGCCATAATCTAAATGAATATTGGTGGAATTAGAGTATTATTTAATAGTATAAGGGTGCCACATTTCTTGACTCCCTGGTATGCCCTAGACACCATGCCGGAGACCTTACATATATGTAATCCTTGCAGCATTCCCACAGAGAAGGAACACTCTCTTTGATAGATGAAGTATCTGAAAGGATCAGAAAGGGTAAGGAACCTTCCCAAGGTCACACAGCAGGTAAACTGCAAAACAAAAGCTAAGCCCTTACTAGATTTTTAAAGGTCCTTGTTCCTCCTCTAGCCTCTCTAAGGGTCACAGCTCCCCATGCAAACAGCAGTGGGAGTGTATAAAATGCTAAGACTGGGTCAAGGACATCTGTTTCTGGAATTCATTCTGCCTAGTTCCTTTCCATCTCCCAGCTCTGGTCTGACTTACCTGGTTTTCCGACCAGATCGGCCCTGCGCGTCAGATCCCGGAGGGCTCTCGGAGGCTTTCATGGACACATGCTGATCACAAACAGAGCAGAGTATTTCACCCACCTGCCCTTTTCGAAGACAGCTGCCAGTCTGGATTTGGGTTTGTCCAAAAAGGGACTTAGTGAAATACGTGGACACTTCCTAGTACCAGTCTGAATTTGGGCAGAAAAAATACAGTAGGGAAGAAACCAAGTGTCTGCCTGGGTCTAGTTGGGGACAGAGAAGGAAGCAGGCAGTTTTTTACTTTAAGTGATCATTGTGTTTCCATCAGGAGTGGGATGACCTTCTCAGAAAGGTGATAGAACCCTGATTAGAGACCGTCAGAGCTGACTAGACACTGGATTAATGGGGATTTGATAGATTTCTATAAAGAGTGCATGAAGGCAGAATTCATGGGCCAACACAAAGACATTTTTCCAAACTTCGAAGACTGTACACTGAGAGAGTTTCTGACCCTCGGAAGCTGATATTGGACATAATTCAGGGTGCAGAGTGCACAGGTGAGGGCTGAGGCTGGCAGTCTTGGAAGGTGCTTTCGTTTTCTCGTTTCCCACATTCCAAGGAGTGTGTCAAATATGGAAACGGTTCGTTCTAGCAAGTCCCCGTGGGGAACAAATGGTTCTTTGTTTTTATTAAGCCTTGAGTTGCAGATTCTTCCCTGATTGCCTTTACTTTCCATCTGATTTGGCAAACATTGCTTTTTCCCTGCATTTTTCACATTAAGTTAATATCATGCATCCATCACAGGGTGGGAAGCCATGAGCCCACGGCTCAGGATCAAACCCCCGATGTAACAATCTCGGGGGGGCTAAATGGACCCTCATAGGGCAGATCTGTGTGGGGAAGAGCCTGTGACAGGGTCCTGAGACATCAGGATACTCAAGTGATTATTTACTTCATTGTCTCCCAGTCTGAAATCCTGCGTTTCCCATGATGTGCAAATGTACATAGCAGATGTAATGTATCCCCAAAGCGACATTCACGTTTTCACCACACTTTGTTGTCGTTTTTGTTGTTTTGAGCTGAAACAGAAATCATGCTCTCTCCTTCTTAGGCTTCTTTGCTTGGGAGTGGAATTTATCAGCTCCCCATGGCTACCCTGGATGCCTCCTGTTTGCCCTGGTGAAGAAAACCAGGACAAGAAATTATGACTTAGAAAGTACAGTGTGACAGATAGAATATCTCCTCTACCAGGCTTTTTCTGATCTCCATCTAACTAACGGGTATCAGAAGTCCTGGAACACTCTCTAAGTGACCCCATTATCCTTTGTGTCCCTCTGTGTTGCTGTTACCCTTTGCACATGTTTCCCCACTGCACTGTAGCTACTGAGGACAGGGACCCGTCACTCTGAGCCCCCAGGGCCTACCACAGGGCTTGCTGATAGTCCTCTCTCAGTGAGTGGTGGAAGTTCATGGAGAAGGAGAATCAGAGATATATGTAAATAAGGTGTGTGTGTGGTGGTGGGGTATTTATGAGGGATTAGCTCATGTGCTTGCAGAGTCTAAGAAGTCCGATGATCTGTGAGCTGCAGTCCCAGGAAAGCTGGTGGTGTCACACGAGTCTAAGTCCAAGCGCCTCAGAACCAGGAGTGCTTGTGCTGTTAAGTCCCAGTCCAAGAGCAGGAAAAGACCAATGTCCCAGCTCAAACAGGCAGAGAAGGAGAGAGAATGCCTTCATCCACATTTTTGCTCTATTCAGGCTGTCCTTGGACTAGAGGAGACCCACCTGCCTTCCGGGGGCTGGGGGGGGGGGCAGTCTGCTTTCTTCAGGCTGCTGATCGAAAGGCTAATCTCTTCCAGAAACATGCTAATAGAAACACCTAGAAGTAATGTTTAACCAGATATCTGGGGACCCTGTGTCCCAGTCAAGCTGACACATAAAATGAATCATCACTATAAGCAAAATAAGGAAAGGTTGGTGAATCTTGCAAGGGTTTCTGAGTTAGTGGAATCACTTCATTTTGTAAGTGAAGCAGCAGAGTCTGAAAGAGCTTCCCTGCCTGAAAGGTAATGCTACCTAAGCCTTGTTCTATAGGTGTTAAATGCTATCTAAGGAGAGAAGGATGGAAGGAGGAGGAAAGTACACTATGCAGCAGTGTTTTCTTGTTCCTCCTCCTTTTGGATCTGCCCAGGGCCCAGAGGTCATGACCCTATCCTTCGTGACCCCTACCTGACCTCTTTATCTACACTGACCAGTATAGTATCCACTAGGCATATGCGATTTTTGAGCACCTGATGTGTGGCTAGTCAAAATGGAGATGTGCTGTAAATGTAATCTATATACCAGATTTCCACACCTTAGAACAGCAACAATAAAAATGTGAACTATCTCACTGATCATTTTTTATATTGATCACATATTGAAATGATATTACTTTGGATACATCAGGTTAAATTTAATGTATTTGTAAAAGTCCACCTGTTTCTTTTTACCTTCTTAAATGTGGCTACACATTCCATTTCAAGCTCGCTTTCTATTTCGTTTGGTTGGTGCTGCCCTAGGTCATCCATCCCAGGCCCTTGGCATCTCAAGCTTTGACTCATCTCCCACCCGCTCCACCTCCTGTCTTCTTGTTCTCTAGGTTGTGGTAACCCACTCCTGCCATGTATCAGTGACGAGATCCTCAGGCCCCCAGGGTTCCCTTCTCCATGCTTGCTCAGCGCAGGCTGGCAGAAGGTAATTCATCTGAGTTTGAGGTCGGATCTAGCCTTGAGTCCAGACTCTGCCACCGAGTAGTCACTGGATCTTGGGAAGGTCAGTGCTCCTTCTTGAATGATGGATTCCTCTTGTTTAAAATGAAAGTCACAGGGTACCTGGGTGACTCAGTCAGTTAAGCATCCTACTCTTGATCTCTTGGCTGTGAAAGCAAGCCCCACTTCAAGCTCCCTGCTCAGTGCAGAGTCTGCTGGAGGTTCTCTCTCCCTCTCCCTTTGCCCCTCCTGCTCACGATCTCTCTCTCTCTCTCTCTCTCTCTCTCTCTCTCTCAAGTAAATAAGTCTTTAATAAAATAGAATGAAATGAAGTGAAATGAAATAGAATGAAAGTAACAATACTATGCCCCCTCTCTCATAGAGATAAAATTCAAAGAGTGCATATGACTGTGCTTTGTAAGTAGCAAAATAGTGTATACGTTTTAATATTACCAGTTATTTTAGCTCTTATAGCGTAATCATTTATGGTCATTATTCAACTCCTGTCTCTAGCCCCCCGAACTAGGACCACGTAGTTCCCTTCACAGAGCATGTGGTCATCGGTAAAGTAAGAGGATGGACTGGGTATCCCTCTGACTCTGCGGTTTTATGGTGGGGTGCAGGATGCTGTCAAACCACCAAATCTTATTTGCCCTTCAAATTATTTCATGTATCTTCTCTGGGGCAGCTTGGGTAGAGGACTCCATGTACTAATGGTCATGATCACAATGAAAAAAACCTGCATAACTATATACATGATAAAATCATAACCTCATATAGTCCTGGGAATTTACTTTTCACGTACTTTTCTTGGCGATAGGAAGCTTTATTTTTACTCTCAAACTGTTTGTTGCTCAGAGACGGCAGAAGTTATGAGTGTTCCACATCTATGCACATCTGTTCACAGAGTGAATTTTAAAGCCCCCACCCCCACTTTGGAGAGAGGGAGAGCACACTTCATATGCCGGGGGACACCCAGAGGTGGTGGTGCTTTGGTGGTACTGAAGCAATGTGGTCTGATTTCTTGCTGGCTTAGGATACTTGAAAGGTTTGTTAAATTGATGGCTCAAATCCCTGTGGGCTGTAGGGATGCCTGGGTGGCTTAGTCTTTAAGCTTCTGCCTTCATCTCAGGTCATGATCCCAGGATCCTGGGATCCAGTCCTCATTGGGCTCCCTGCTGGGTGGGAAGCCTGCTTTCCCTTTCCTACTTCCCCTGCTTGTGTTCCTTCTGCTCTTGCTGTCTCTCTCTCTGTCAAGTAAATAAAATCTTTAAAAAAAAAAAATAGTAGCTGGCCTGGGAAGTGATTTGGAATGGATGGCCAGAGCACGTGCTCCCACTCTTGTCAGCAAAGGTCATTGGTTCTGGGTGGTCAGTGGAGCTGCGCCCCGGGTGCTCAGCCTGGGGAGATGCTGCTTTGGTAGCCCTCATCTGCCCGTGATACCAGGTCGCCACTCTGGAACCACAGCTGGCTTTCTTTCTGGGCTCCTCCATGGAGTCACTGGTATGATGACATTCCTGATGATGGGGACCTTGTAGTCTCCCAGGATGGTGCTGGGAGTAGCCGCATTCAACCTGGTGTATTATATCTTGGCCTTTGAGGTGTGGGCCTCCCTGGGGGCTTCCCAGACCCTGGGCACTCTCTGGGGCCTGCAGACCCTCATCTCTACCAGCTTGGGGTACTACTTCAATATGCTGCATCAAATCCCTAGGAGCACTCATGCACCCCTAGGTTTGCCACCACTAGGGTCCACTCCTGGGTCTAGATGGGCCCTCCTGACCTGGAAGCAGCCTTGGCTTAGGGCCCCGAGCCAGGGGCTGAGTGCAGAGAGGAGAGGACCCTGACCAACAGAGCCGCAGTCAGAGGACCACATGCAACATTGTTAACATTTCCATCACACTTCGAAGCAAGTGTTTGTGTAACCCTAGTTTGCAGATGACTAAAGGGAGAGACCTGATGGTAAGTGATGCCTCAGCGTCACCTGCGTGTAAGGTGGGAGCCAGGATTTGAATATAGGCTCTCACCCTCCCCTGTACATCATGCTATATCTGATGCAACGAGAAGAGAAACAAACGTCCTTTTTAGCTAGTTGCCTTGTCACTTCCACCTCCTTTAGCACCCTGGCCTCTGTGCGCCGTCTGTCTCAAGACGGTCCTCGGGGTCCCCCCAGTTTTCAGCACAACACCTATACTTGGAAGGCTGCAGCTTCCCACCCCCAAAAGATCCCTCCCTGAAGAGCCTAGAAGAACTCTGAGTGTTTTCATTGACTTTTCTGATCTTCCAACTCAAGTTAAAAGCATCATTTTGCTTCACTGTCAGTCAATTTCACTTTTGTGAGAATTTTAAAGATGTATAAGCCCCTAAGGTGACAGTCCCAGCCTGATGCTGTCACGCTGAGCTGTGTCATATTGAATTCTGTCACTGAAGAGAAACAAAATGAAATGCACCCAGGTGTAAAATTCCAGGCCTTGTTCATTCTTATCAATACCAGATTAGAATGGCAGAGTCTAATATTATGAAATTGATATGATGAAGATTGATGTTTTAACTTTAATGTGCTAGTAGCAAAATGTATCATTTGTATATTCATGTATTCATATACATGCAGAGACAGTGAAAAGGATTTCCTTTGACCCCCTCTTTTTTTTTAAATTTTAACTATTTTTTTATTGGTAATTAGACTTGGTACTTGTTGAACTATACATACTCCCCTTTTAACCTAAAAAGAAAATAACCAGTTATTTTACCAGCAAAATGGGTTTCTGTGGGAAGGGCAGAGACTTGCAACTTGAGACACAGGAGCTAGGGCAAAACCATAGGCAAGTCTGGAGAACAAAGGAGAGAATCTTTTATGAGGAAAAGGGGAGTTGAGAAGGGCTGTTCTAAACAAAAAGTCCATTGGACTAAACCAGAAGTCCAAAGTATAGTGGCTTCTCATTGGTTGAGTTGTGATGATCTCATTGGCTAGGCTGTTGCTGGGCAAGGAGAAAAATCTTCCTCCTTCTGGTGGTAAAGTAGGCTTCTTCCCCTTGGCAACTCAAAGTACTTTGATTCCTGTTGAGGTCTGTTAGTGGCAATACAGGAGAGCACCCCCTTCTGGCCCTCCCGACTGTGTTTAGAATGAGGTTTCCTTTTTTTTTTTTTTTTAAAGATTTTATTTATTCATTTGACAGAGAAAGACAGGGGGAGAGAGGAAACACAAGCAGGGGGAGTGGAAGAGGGAGAAGCAGGCTTCCCGCTGAGCAGGGAGTCCCATGCAGGGCTTAATCCTGGGACCTCGGGATCATGACCTGAGCGGAAGGCTGACACTTAAGGACTCAGCCACCCAGGGGCCCCTAGAACAAGATTTCCTTTATTCAGTTCCTCGCTGTCCTTTGCCGTCCTTCTGAAAGCCAGTGAATTTGATTGCAACCACATGGTGTTTTCATCAAATGGTGATGTGTCTTTGGTTTGAGATGAACTCTCATATGCGTGCTTGTATGTGCGTGTGCCTGTGTTTAGGTTTATAGTCTTACAGTGTTCTTAAAAAGGCATAGTGTTTTTTGAGACAGCAAGTTGACCAACGAAGCCTTTGGTGTATCACTCATGAGACACAGTAGTCTAGGACATGAGGCTTTTATAACACTTAGTAAGAAATCACTATCTCGCAATTTCTATGGCCCTCCCCCCTCCAAGTGGGATAAGCAAGTCCCTGCTCACCTCACCTACAGGACACAGTCTGGAATGTTTTATTTATTACTTAGAGTTTTATTATTATTTAATATTATAGTTCATTCTCAAGAGTTTTATGGCAGAAAAATATCAAATGACTATCCTATCCTCTTGTCCTTTTCAAGTATGATTTGGTTATATTTTAACATCATAGCCATAAACACTGTTCTCTCAAATAGTAATGGAAGTGCTATGTCTTTAAATTGCACAATAATGACTCTAGCAACACAATGCTTATTAATATTAATACTAGTGCTAATGAGAGCAGCTACCATAGGTCAAGTTTTTAAGCATTGGTTCAAATAGTTTTTTCTACCTTTCCATTTAATCTTCACTGTAATCCTAAAAGTTAGACATTATTATCTCAGTTCTCTTAATGAGGAAACCAAGGCTTAAGGAGGTTAAGTCATTTGGCTAAGGTCACACCATTTGTAAGAAGCTAAATGGAGATTTCAATTTAGGTCTCTTTAGTCCAAGCGATGAGGCTTTTCTATAATCCTGTAAATGCCTTTTTCTGTGAAATTGTGTTATGCTTCCATTCCAGTAGACCAGGTGGGTTAAGGGAGCGCCTGGTATATGCGAGGAGTAGGTGGAGGATGCAGGCGTAAAGACCAGAGGAGAGGAATAACTGAGAGCCATTGGATTAGGCAATGGTATTTTCCACATTGGTTTCTCCCTAGTGTTACGGACGAGGCATTACGCACGTCGGTTTCTTGCACTTCGCAGTTGCTGGTTATCCAGTAACAGTAGTCAAAGTTCAAGAGCAGATTAAGGTCAAATAAAGCAGCAGAATGTTAGCTGTCAGAATTGTTCAGCTCAGTGATGGGAGATGTGAGTTATATTACGGGGTGGTCCTCTTAGCTCGCAAAACAAAGGTGTGAAGTGGAATTGGAGCTGACCGCCAGGCATCCATCTCCCCTTGTGATTAGGTAAAGGGCATTATTGACAGCAATAAGCACACCCTTCAGTGGAGGGACAGTTGTCAATAGAAGCTTTTAGGACCACTAATATTCACCCAGCTTCAATGCAAAGTATGAACATCCCCCAGTTTATTTGACCCTCTTTACAGCAGAGGGAGAGCATGTGTTTAAACAGAAAAAAACCCGGTGTGCTTACAGCATATGATTTGGGTTGGGCTTTCTGAGTGTTGCTTAAAAATATTGATGTTCACGGGGCACCTGGGTGGCTCAGTTGTTGAGCGTCTGCCTTCAGCTCAGGTCATGATCTGAGAATCCTGGGATCAAGCCCCTCATCGGGCTTCCTGCTCAACTGGAAGCCTGCTTCTCCCTCTCTCACTCCGCCTGCTTGTGTTCCCTCTCTAGTTATGTTTCTCTCTGTCAAATAAATAAATAAGATCTTACAAAAAAAAATACTGATGTTCGGTAAATGCTGGTCCAGTGAATAAAAACCCAATCTGGAGACACTGAGTACAGTGATGCCACCCCAAGGCAGAATTCCTCAGAACTCTAATCCTGGGCATCCCCTTGGGTCATTCTGCTATTATCTCCTAGTCATTTACTCAGCTCGCTCTGTTCAGTTAGCCCCCATGGGACCTCACTCTGTGCCAGGCCCTGTGTGACGTGCTGATCATCAGAGCCATGGAGTGTCACAGGGTTCTGCCATCTGGAGCTCACCTTCTCAAGGGAGGACCTAGCATTTGAATTGTTTTTCCTGTATGGCTCTAGCAACACCCTGTGACACTGTGCAGTCCTCTCCAGAGCCTGAGGTGTTCTAACAATTCCTCGTAGCCTTGGTGAACGTACTCTCTATAACCCTCCAGTTCACTGAGTTACAGTCCAGCCTCGGAAGGACATGGCTTTAGTATCAAACAGCCCTAGATTTGAATCACTCTCTTGCCACATTTGAGCTCTCCGTCTTTAGCTCTTGACTCGTCTAGGCCTCAGTTTCCTCATTTATAAGATGGGGATGAAAATTAAGAAGTAGGGGTATCATGAAAACTAGAAAAAGGAAATATGGGCGCCTGGGTGGCTCAGTTGGTTAAGCAACTGCCTTCGGCTCAGGTCATGATCCCAGAGACCCGGGTTCGAACCCCACATCGGGCTCCCTGCTCAGCAGGAAGCCTGCTTCTCCCTCTCTCACTCCCCCTGCTTGTGTTCCCTCTCTGGCTGTGTTTCTCTCTGTCAAATAAATAAAATCTTTAAAAAAAAAAAGAAAAAGAAAAAGGAAATATAGTGAAATCACTTGTCACATTACCTGCCTTTAAAGAGCACTCAGGTAAGAGTGGACTCGTTATTTTAAGGAAACGTGCCGAGTGTTTATCATATGCCACATTCTTTTCTGGAGGCTTCCACTACAGAGATGACTGAGATGCCAGTCGTTTTAGTGTATAATGCTATCAATAAGTGGCGTTAGAGGACAGGTGCCTCAGGACATGGCTCCTGCTGGATAAGAAGGAGTAGGCAGGTGAAAACATCATCAAGACTATTGTTGCTGGCTAAGGGAACAATGTGAACCGTGGCATCTAGACAAAAAGGCTCATGAGAGCCCGGCCATATCTGTCATTCTCTGCCATTCCAGCGCCAGCTGTCCAGACCTGCATTTCTCTGTGGACTTCTGTGGAACTGAGGAGGGCCATTCTGTCAGTCAGGGTTGTTGACATCTCTCGGGAGCAGCCCCTGACCAGTGACTCTGGGAGTTCGTGTATAAATAGCCCAGCCCCTTCACCCTTTGAATCAGGTCATTCTGAGGTTCTCTGTTTATACTGTTTTCTATTTTTGACATCTTGGTTTAATACCTTTTCAGTAGCTCCCTTCCCTTTCTTCGATCACTTCCTCACTCCCCTGACCGGGCTTCCTGCACCTCCCACCTCCTGACCTCCCATGTCACTTACTTGCCCTGGAATTCTCAATTCAGGGTGTGCTGAGGGCAACTCAAAATAAGACAGGAAGTATATTTTCCCAGCTTGGTTTCTAGGAAGGTCATGTGTCTGTCTCAAGGTCTTTGACCTTTGTAGACAATTTTCACATGACCTGACAAAGTCAGCCATCAATATGCTTCCAACTGTGGTTTTATTAGACTTTGAAGAGTCAAGCCCTTTAAGACATAAATACATACGTCCTTCCCAAGACTCAAAGCCTTGTCCGAGGAAACACATGTCCAGCAAATGCATGTTAAGCTCCATTTGGAAAGAGAGAAGCTGTAAAGTAACTCATTAAATTATGTTTATAAATGGACATGAAAGGTTTTTCTGCTTTTCCTTTGGGGACAAGTCATGAACTGAAGAGCCCAAACTTTTATCATCTGTATTTCTATGATACCTGGAGAGCAAACAACATTTCTTAATAAAAACAAGAATGACTGGACACCTGGGTGGCTCAAGCTCAGTTGGTTGAGGTTTGAGTCCCAGTGTCAGCTGAGGTCATGATCTCAGGATTGTGGGCATGGACCCTGCTTCAGGTCCTCTCCCTCCTTCCTCTGCCCCTCTCCCTGCTCATGCACATGCATGCACTCTCTCTCTCATAAATAAGTCTTCCAAAAAAAATAGTAAGTATGGCTATCATTAGAGAGCCCAGTGTGTTCCAGACGTCTTACACACGGAATGCCACTTAGTTGTTACGAAGCCTCTATTTGATCCAGGAGACTCAGCAGGGCCAGAGGAGAGGCTTTCTGACTTTTGAAAACACCAGCACGCTTCCCTGTTTCTACTCCCTGCCTCTTGATAGAGCCTCTTGCTTGGGACTCTGTTCGGAGCTGTAGACAGCCCAACGGAAGAACCACAATGACTAGGGCTTCAGAAGCAAGACAAACAGTGTGAAAGTCACACCTGAGCTTCAACACCCTGTTTGGAGGAAAAGAAAGAGCCAGGAGCCACCCAGCCTGGCACACAAGGTGAGCAATTTGTTTTGTAAGAAAAACAGCAAATGGCAAGAGATGGGCCTGGGGCCTGAAATTTGAACTTAAATACAAAGGAGCAATAAAAACAGGCATGTTGGTGTTGCAGTCTCTTGCCTTTTTTCATAGAATCTTAAGACTGTTCCTATATCACAGATCTTACTGTTGAGGCAGCCGGTGTTAGGAATCCGTGGAGCTGGAAATAGAACCCAGATCTTTTGACTGTGAAGGCTGGCTGCTCTCTGCTTAGACGGAGGTACCCTTTCCTCCAGGCTGGAGAGAGGGTGCTGGCGGGAGGGTGTGTGTCCTACTGCTTTGCCTCTGGTTCCCTTAGCTAAGCATCCCTCCCTTTCCCTCTCCCTCCTCCCCTCTCCCAGCTTCCCCCTGCTCTCCCCTAAAGCCTTTATAACAAGCTCTTAGTTACCTAAATTATAGAACAAAACCCTCTTCCTGATAACCCCTGTGGACTTCAATTAAAGACATATTCAAATGCGTTCCGTGCTCCAGCGCCATCAGCACTAAATAGCACATAAGCACTTTTGCAGGGCTTAATGTAAACTTGTTGAAAAATGTACATTATTTTTCATTGACTTTAAATTGGATAAATGCTCATTGAAAAGAATAAAGTGAATTGGTATTGGAGAGAGCATTAAGAGAGAGACAGAGAAGTGCCAATAAAGACATGTGGTTTCTAAATGGAGAGCCACTAATTTCTCTGTGCGCAGTCATTTGGGCTGTACTGTTTGGATGTGCTTGGAGGCCTCGTACATATTAATGAAATTAGGTTAGTTAAGCCGGCATGCGGGAGACACAGGCCTGGTGCAGCCACACTGGACTAGAGGTCAGGCGGTCTCGGGTCAGCCACTTTGTTGCTGTCTGACCTTGAGCACAGGACTCTGCCTCTTTCGAGGCTCAGGGCTCACATCTGTAAGGCCAGAGGGGTAAGAGCTTCTGGGAGGCTGTGAACTTGAGACCAGGAAGCATATGGGCGTGTCCTGTGGTTTCTGACAAACTGGAGTTGCTCAGTCGCTCTGCTCTGTTTCCTGATAAGCAAGCGGCTGATGTCTTAGTCAAAAGACTGACTTTGGGCCAATAAGGTGAGAACCTTTCTACCCCAGTCCCTGCTTGCCCCTGGACTCAGCCCAGAGAGGGCAGGGACAGTGCCACCTTTGTTCTCTGTTCTGTCCTCAATGCCTGCAATTAGACCGCGGCACAGATTCTCCTTTGTGTTGGGTGGAGGGGACATCCTCCCTCAACCGCGTGCTTTACAGTAATGGAGGGATGCCACTGTAATAAGAGAATGCATGAAAGGTCCTGATGCCTTCAGAGCGGGGCTTTTTTCTCTGACATTCCATTAACACCCTCAAATGGGTGGGCTTTAATTTCCCACCAAGCAGCCTTATTTTCAAAAGGTGAGAAACTCATATGAGACATTGTTTCAACCATCTTTTTCTCTCTACATGGAAAGCTCTTTAAAATTAGCGTTGCCATTTGTATTTTAATAGGGGCGGGGATTGAAGAATTACTGCCATTTTTCAAAGCCTTCTAGGCATGGATTTGATCACAACGAATGAAAGTCTACTTTGGTAAAAAGCGCATAGCAAGAATAAGTAGCATGTTGACCTTAATCACAGATGCTAATTCAGCTTTTATTTGCTGCCCGCCTATTCCATGGAATTCTTTACCTACATCTTTCCTGATCTGCAGAGACAATTCCAGCAAAGCCTTTATTGATCTGCAGCATACATAGAAGGAAACTGAAGTTTCATTTTTTTAGGCTATTATTTTTATTAGTTTAGACGGAAACTGAGGCTTTAGGAAGCTGGGACAGCTTCCCTGGGATCATGTGGTCAATGAAGTGCCCAGGTCAAGAATCAAGCTCTGGTGACTCCAAATCCAGGTCTTTCCCCTTAATGTTGCTGGTCAGGCTAATCTTGCAGACCAGCTAATACCGACATAGACGTTTCTCCAGGGTGGTGTTTTCGCTTCTTGTTCTATGGAACCTTCGGTCTGTGGAGATGCCTCAGGAGGTAGGAGGTCAAGAGGGAGCCTAAGTCAGTGGCACCTAGCGCTCCCTACTTCTCTTTAACTGTGTTTTATCATTTTTTATACTTGTGTTTCCAAGTGCTGGAAATATATATATATATTTTTTTATTTTTTTATATTTATTTTACATTATTTATTTTTTATATATATTATATATATATATATATATTTTTTTTTTTTTTAAAGAACACTGCTCTCAGAAGTCAAGCTGTATCTAACAAGGCATGTCTTCTTGTCTATACCAATTGTCCAGAGCCAGAACAGGTTGCATAATGGCCTTCAAACAAACAGGCTTTGAAACACAGAGATGAAAGTTGCAGGTGTGGGCTTGGGTTGGAGCAGAGACAATGCATCTAACTGCAAAGTCCGCTATTGATGAATCCCTCAAGGGGCCTTTATTAGCTGTCAAGTGGAAGTTGTACAGGGATCCCATTGGTCAGTTCCTTCTTGGCCACTTTTGCTTAAAGTCTGGCCTGGGTGTCGTTCTTCTGCCATCGACACAGTCAGGTGTGCCACTGAGAACGGGCACATGGGCAGCAAGGCGACAGCCCGTCTCTGGAGTGACAGGTTCCCATCTCACCAAAGCCTCCTGGCTCCTGGTCTCAGGCAGTGGGTCCCCACTCCGATCAAGCGCGCACTTGCACATCAAGTCCCACATTTCACTTTCCTTGCCTGCAGGGAACTTACAGTCCAGTAGGAAAAGATAGATACTTGTTAAAACTTAGTGGAGAAGCAGAGAAGAGGGGAATGAGAAGTGAGAGGGGACTGCCAGGATTAATAACCATTTACCTCATGGAGAAAGAAGGATGCGATCTAGAACTGTCTGATTTTTCCAAATCTTGGAAGTCTCAGCAGTTGTGGGGCAGTGATTCTGTGTGGCTCTGGCTGGGGATGATGAGGCTCTTTTCTTGGGCTCCTTTGTAGCCAATGGGTCTGAATCTGTCCCTACATTACCCCTCGACCTGCTCCTCCCCATGTCATCCCCCTCACAGGCAGATGGCAATTTAACCCCCCTTTCCTTCCAGAGCCCCTCCTATGGGCCCTCCTAATAAGCATGTGTTGAATTGATTGTCTGACCTCCCTCTTTGTACTGGAAGATCTTAGTAAGCAAGGACTGTGCATGGAGAATGAGTGATTGACAGAAGACAGAGCTGTGGGTTAAATTTAGCTATTGGGAGCCTGGATTTTGGACTTCAGCCTGAAAGCAACAGGGTGTTTCTGAACTTACTGATGGAGGGGAATTACATGATCTGATTTTTTTTTTTTTAAAAGAAAGATAATTGATACCAGTGTGATATCTTAATCATGGGGCTTTAGCGAAGATGAAATGAAATATAAAAGATTTTTCAAACTGTAAAGTGCTTACCCAAATGGAGGGGTGTAGCTAAGATACTTTTTCTTTTTGAAGCCTGCAGTTCCAAATTCGTATTTCAGTGAATGAAAGCATCCCCTTTCAATTTCTAATCTTGATTCAATTGGTAATTCCGTGGTTAATTCCACTTCTTTCCCAGTGAAGGCAGGTAGGAAAGGGGCCTTACTTACAGACCTGGCCTCTCTTTGCATTTCAATGGGTTCCCAAGCAAAACTGCCAAATTCCCATGTGCTATTAAAATGGGCAGCAAACCAACAAAAATCTGTCCTCATCAAAAATTCAGGAAAATAAAATAAAAAGATGTAAGGCCACATTTTCAAAGGGTTCAGCCTGACCCCCTTGTATTTTTTTTGTGTATGCAAAATGTATTTTTGCGCACCTGCAGGCATAGTCTCTATAAGCCAACTATAGCCTCCGAATGGCCAAAGCTTAAAAAAAAAAAAAAAAAAAAATCTGCCTTTCAAATTCAGCCCAGAAACCCAGTAATGAAACCAGGATGGGTGGAGGGCTGCCTAAAACTATTTATAGGAATATTGGGGGAGATAATTACTACCTTGCAGTTTGTTCTGAAATATCTGTGCTTGGCAGAAATATGTGTACTGCACATCAGAGATTGAAGGGTCTCCTTAAAGATGGTGGATTGCTTTAATTTGTGACAGTGGCAACCTAAATGCCTTCCTTTTCCTTAACCTGATTTTTAAATCAATCTGTCGAAGATGCTTTGGAAATTTCAACTGTAGTCATTCATGTATTCCATGCACTTCTCGGTCATCTGAACTTACATAGAACTACCTTACCGAGTATCTTCCAGGTCTCAGGCTCTGTGCTAGACTCTGGATTCAGCAGTGAACACAAAGGCTGTTCCTATTCTTAAGCATCTTCCACCTGAGTGTGGAAGACAGCCCGCTAATGGTCATTCAGATAATTCATTACAATCATAACAGTTTTGGGAGAAAATGCTAGTTTCTCTGCCAGGGAAGTTGCCATGAGGGCAGGGAATTTTGTGTTTTTTTCATGATGAAGTTCCATTTCTCTAACAATCCTGGCATGCCTTTTTCATTAATTTTGAAACCTAGGGTATGTTCTCAGAGGCTATGTGAGAGAAAAGTCGGGGAAGGGGACTTGCCTAGGAAAATTACCTGGGTGAGACCAAGAGTGACACCAAGTCAGCTGGTTAAGGAAGGGCATGCGTAGGGAATGGAGAGTGGTCTGGAAGAGGAAAGAGTTTGTGAGAAGGCCCCATAGGAAGAGGGCCGCATGCCCTTGAGGCACTGAGCGAAGGCTAAACTCCTCCAGAAGGGTGAAGAGTGAGTCTGCAGGTGTAGGCAGGAGCCAGGTCACGTGGCACGTTGACGGTGACAGCTCACATGCTAAAGTGTGGAAGGCTTCTGCTCTGGGGTGGTCCTGCTGCCAGACTCCAGGAAGCTGTGCTTCATGCTGGGGTCACGTGCACTGGGAGTGGCTCCAGGGAGGATTTGCAAGTTGATAGAAACCATCCTTAGCAAAGGCTGTAGGCATGCTCACATTTGGAGGCACCCAGAAAGCATGGTAGGTGCATAGTGAGCATGTTTTGACTAACAGTGAATGAATGAGTGCGTATTCATGCCTACCATGAAGGTCTACTGTGTGCCAGCGGGAAAGGGGTCTCATTGACAAAGCAGAAATGTGACAATGGGGGGGGGTCTCTGCAGTGTTCTCAGTGGCTTTGCAGAAGAAGCAGTGGCTTTGGTTTAGGATCCCAGCCCTTGTTCTTTCTGTGACCTTGAGAGAGTCCCCTAGGCTATCTGAATTCAGTATGCGTGATGCTGCTAGTACTGGGACGGTCTCACAGTCAATGCTGCCGCAGTTCTCTTATCCATGTTTATTCATTCAACAAGCATTTATTGCATGTCTGTTCTCTGCCTGTCCCTCAGCGAAGTACTAAGGACACTGTGATCACTTAAGACATTAAGTGAATTTCTTACCTTGCCCACTTATTCAGGTGGTTTGTTTTGATGATAATGAGAAAATGTAGGAAGATGTTTTGGAACTAGAAAGTGATGTATTATAAACATGAGTTTTTTCTTTTACAACCTTGCCTATTTATTGACCATCACCTTTAATTATTAGCTTATAAAACTACCCATGAAGGGGTGGCTGGGTGGCTCAGTCAGTTAAGCGTCTGCCTTTGGCTCAGGTCATGATCCCAGGGTCCTGAGATCGAGCCCCACGTCGGGCTCCCTGCTCCCTGCTCAAGGGAGTCTGCTTCTCACTCCCTCTCTGCCTCTCCCCCTGCTTGTGCTCTGTCTTAAAAAACAAAAAAAATTACCAGTGAAACCACTTGTGGCCCTGGTCAGCTACAATTATAAAAATTATAGCTAGCTTTTATTTTTGTTCTTACTAAGTTCTAGGCACTGTCCTAGCTTCACATGTATGAGCCCCTTCCGTCCTGACCACAGCCCTGTAAAGGAACAGAGGCCCAGATAGCACCTGCTCCGAAGTGGGCTGGGGGAATCTGCAGACTCAGATCCAAATGCAGGCACCTGGCCTCCAGAGCATGTGTTGGAAACCACCGCAGAACACATAGCACCAAGACTAGATTGTTATTTCGGTGTGAGAACGATCCTGGTTTGCTTCCTCTCTTCCGTGTCACAGACTAGATTGTTACCTGAGGGCTGAGGCGATGTTGACTTTTATCCACTGTGCCTAGATCAGTGCCTGTTCTATAATATGTATTCATTAAATACACGCTGGATGAATGTTTTCTACATACAGCTTCTGCACTATTTGACGCAAACAGATTGACCTCAGGATGGCATGCAGTAGAACTACAACTCTGAAATACCTAAAGGTAGTAAAGCAGGGCAGGGGGGAAGGTATAGTTACCTGTAATTTCCAATCCTCTAGGGGACAGTCTTCAGAAAGAGGTTCAGTTCTTTGCCTCAAGTCATCCTGGTGATCTAATATGAAAAAATGACTTGATTTCTATAGCCCTGTTACAACTATGGCATTAAGAGTGATGAATGCCGGGAGACCAAGATCTCTTGGCCCCCTGCCCAAAAGCTGCAGGTGCTCTCACAGGTTTGAGTGACCTGTCCATGGTCACACAGCTCACTGATAGCAGAGGTAGGATGAGAAGCCCAAGGTTTTGACTCAGAAAATAAAGTGATGGCTTATTCCCACTGGTCTTAAAACTGCGGTTTTGGCTTGTGCCCTCATGTTTTCCCAGTTTTGAGTTGATTTGGAGGTCAGTTCAGTAATGAATATGGGGACTTAGAGGAGAACAAGACACAACACCGGGCTTCTCATTCTGGTTCCCATTTTGTTATTCACATCCTTGGAGAATTGAGGCAATCATGTTATTCCCCTGCTTTAACAAACCCTTCCACTGCCTTATCAAGTATATAGGAAGATGTCCACGGTCATCTTCGGGAAAGTGCTTCACATTCTTACTCCTGCCTCCCTGCCCACCAGCTCCTATTCGAAGTACTCCAGTGTGTGCACTACCCTCGCTCTGCCCTCTCCAGCCTGCTCAACTCCTGCTCAGGCATCACCTCCTCAAGGAAGCCATCCCAGCATTTCCCTCCTAATCTTTTCGGGCTCATAGCTTTTCCTTCTTCCTCTCAAAGCACACAGTGTTTGCCTTAGGGTAATACTTGTTGTGAACTTTTTGAGAGAAGATTCCATCTGGATTCTTCTGTGAATTCAGAGTTGATTTTAGTATATGACACATCCTAGATGTGTAAAACAAACAAATAAGTGACAAAATGATGAAACTACTAGAAGGCCAATCACAATTGGATTTGCCTCATGTCTCCTTTCCTTCTCTGGGAGACTTTGGATTAGTGGACTTACGTTGAATCTCTTGTGTGTTTTTCACTCTTTGAGCCCTGATGGTCGACCTGACCAGACCTCCCTTCGGAAGACCCTGCCCTTCCCCCAAGAAGCTTTGAGGGACCCTAGATGGCAGCCTGGGAAAATTAGGATCCCTCAGCCCTGGTTGGTCCTGAGTTAGACATGTTTCAAGTGCATTTCTGTTACTTATTCTTTAAAACCATCCTACGAGAGACTGGCCATTCTCCCCATTTGATAGGCAAGGAAACATGGGCTTGGAGACGTGAGATCCTTGACTCAAGGTTATGGAGCTGGTCCTGGGGCTGCACCTTGGCCTCAGACTTTTGACTCCAGATCACTTTGTCCCTTTTTCTCACTTTTTGAATCTCTTGGAGCAACAGTTTTATTCTACAAACGTTCATAGTTGCTCTGTCAATAACCCATGATTTCACGACAGTCAGAGTTGTTCTTGTACCAAGAAGAAGTGAAGACGTGATCCATGCAGAGCCCACCACCCCTCTCTTCCTTACTCACCATGGGCACGCCGGCACTGGTGTTTCCCTGCTGTCTCTGTGATGGTGGCTGCTGGGCACCAGGGGGGCAGCTTCTCTCCAGGCCTTGAAGAGAAGGTGACAAAGCACCCCTTCCCCCGAGGTGCTAGAACAGCCCCCATATGGCTGACCTCAAGTACCAGGCAGTTCTGCTGTCTGCGCCTTGCCGAGATACCCTATATATGGATTTTTAAAAAGGATAGCCATTTTTTTATCCCTCTTAAAAACAAACAAACACTGGGAGTTAGAATTTTTACCTTTGCCAAGAGAAGAAATTTTTAAAAGGTGCAGGAGCCCCACCCTTTTGATGCCACTGCAGAAGAGACCTGTAAACAAGGTAACGAGGATGCTAACCAGAGGCTCCCATGCGGGAGGATGAGGACTCCGGTGTGGTGGTGCTTCCCAAAGTAGGGGGCAGTCTCACTAATTCTAATCTGAGGTCTTTCCTGTTCCCCAGGCTCAGTGTCCTCATCTAGGCCGTTGTAGTCTTTCTTTCAAAACAAATGTTCATTAGACCATTGCCCTACTTAGTGTCCTTCTGGGACTCCCATGGCACACACAGCCCATTACAGGATACTGACCCTGACAGACAGACCCTTGGCAACTGGGCCCAACAGAAGTTCTTGTCTTTTCCCTTATCTCCCACACTCTGGCATCCTGTGCTTTCCTCTTTTCCCCCAACACATCCTGCTTTTCCATGGGTCAGCATTCCCACCACTAAATACTGTCTTGCCTTTGCCTTTCCTCTCTCTTAACTTTGAAATACCTTGTCTCCTCTTTCACATTCCAACTGACATATCACTTTTTCTGGGAACATTTCCTTCATTCTCCCGGGAAAATGGATGCTTAACTCTCTCTCTCTCTCTCTCTCTCTCTCTCTCTCTCTCTCTCTCTGTGTGTGTGTGTGTGTGTGTGTGTGTGTGTGTGTGTGTGTGTGTGTGTGTGTTGGGCCAGAATATGGATGGGTAGGATATTCTAAGTAGAGGGAACAGAAAGTGCAAAAGGGAAAGAACTTGGGGTACTCGGAAGGACTTGGAGAAGGCTAATGTCCCTAGTGCATTCCTAGTGTTCCTAGTAGGAGCTCCGGGTCTAAAGTTACAACCTCTGGGGCCATGCACAGTGTTTGTGGATTCTGTTCTCAGTAGAGTAGGAAGGTCTTGAGAGGTTTCGGTATATTCTCTTGAATTATCTTGCTTTAGGACCATATCTGTCTTCCCTGCTAGGTAGTGCATTCTGTGAGACCAGTGTCTGTTCTTCAGCTCCACATCCCTTGCTTGGAACACGGTGGGTGTTAGTGACTGTTTAGTGTTTAATAGAAAGGATACAAAGGAGGAGGGATATGTTAATGAACCCAAGTCTGCTACAAGTTGCTTACATCCCTTCTCATTTCTTCCAAATCATATTTTAATATCCTTCCACCTACTGGTGTAGGTTTGGCAGGCAGAGTTTATGGGAAAAGCAAGTTTTCATTTATTGTAGTTTATGTTTATTGTACATACTATATTCTCATTATTTTATGTGCAAAGAATGTTTCTTACACGAAACTCTTTGGGGAGATAATATGCAAAGAGATCTTCTATTTCATTTTTACTAACACCCACTGCAGTTTGCTAAATCATCACCTTCAAACCATAGTTTAATTTAATCTGCTTTATTGCTTTCCAAAGCATTTCCCATGAGTAAGAGTACATTCCTTCCCTGCGTTTTAGAAATAACTGACTCGAAAACATATAAGTAGAGTTAAACAGGTGTTTTGTTCCCTTCAGCCTTTTGGAGTCTGTGTGTGTGTCTCCCGTGTCTGAAGAATGGAACCTTCTGACTTGAGAAGAAGAAGATATCCAAAGGGGATGTAAAACCACGTGCTCTAAAGAGTAGTCTGTGCATTTGCAATTAGATAAATCTGGCTCTACTAGTAATTAACAGTGTGAGATCTTGGGTGGATAAATATTTTAAAGCCTTAGAACCAGCATTTGCAAGATGAGGATAGCTGAACCTAGTTCATGTTAGGGTTTTAACCTCAGTTTTTAAAAAGAAATTGTATAAAGTGCTTGGCAAGGATCTAACACATGGTAAGCGTTAAAGAAACAGTAGCTGTTATTGTTAATAGTTGAAATGATACTTTTTGCTTCAATTAAGCATGATGATATTTGTGGCTTCAATTCAAGCTTCGGAGCTTTCTGTGCCTCTATATCGTCATCTGTAAAATGGGGATGATGTAGTGAAAAGAAGGGCCGTATGCACCCCAATGTTCATCACAGCAATGGCCACAATA
>PITA01004222.1:27248-40643 GCA_004023965.1 Spilogale gracilis
AACATGGACCGGACTGGAAGAGATTATGCTGAGTGAAATAAGCCAAGAAGAGAAAGTCAAGTATCGCATGGTTTCACTTACTTGCGGTGCATGAGGGGTAAACTGGAGGACAGTGGGAGAAGGAAAGTAAATGGGAACTAGGGTAATCTAGGGAGGGAAACAAAACAACAGAGACTTTGGACACAAAAACAAACTGAGGAACTTGGAGGGAGGGGGTGGAGGGATGGGAGAGCCTGGTGGTGGGTACTGGGGACACCTAAAGCATGGAGCACTGGGTGTGGGGAACGGGGAATGAATCTTGGAACACTGGAAAAAAAAATTTTAGTAACAATAAAAAAAAGAAAGAAAGAAAAAATGGGGATGATGATAGCCGTCTTCATAATAGGATTTTTGTATGGGTCAACTGAGCCAGTGCTTACAGGGTGCTGAGGAAGTGCCTGGCCTTTGGAACTCCTTAGTAAATGTTAGTTTCTCTTATTGTTAATGTCAGTTATTGGCATGGATGGTTTCTCCCTCCTTTCAAACATGAGATAAAAGTAGAATTTTAGACTACGTAAGGGCTCTGTTTTGCCCAAGCAAGAAGGACTGTATCAGAGATTAATGATTCCTCTCTTATGGCGAGGTACCTGCAGATCAGAAATATTATCAGTTCCTGATTTATCTGAATAATGGCCTTTGTTGTGATAACCGTGATATTCTGGAATCTCCATTGCCAGTTAGCTTAGTTGACCCCATTTAAAAATGCCCGATGACTCGCAGTTCAAAACTACCTTAATTAAACAGAATTATCTAGATCAGAGTTGGACTAAGACTGAGTTATTAAAGCCCTTTAATTAAGAAAAGCTTGTCTTCATTATGTTGTTCAAGACTTCTTCAAACCATCAAAAAATGTTTGCTAAGCTCCCTGACTTGCCCCGTGCCCATCTGCTCCCATCGTCACTGCATGGCCATCTCCTCCTGTCATGTGACAAACAGAGAGGAAAGAGAGGTTTGCTGAGATGGGAGTTCCGCAGCCTCAGCTCCAGCTTGGGGCGTGGTATTGTGAAGGGGCCGGAGCACTAAGCTACTGCTGATAAAATGGGCCACTGTTTAAATAGAGAATTCACACTCATGTCTCAGACAGAAATGCTTTTAAAACAGCTTTGTGGAGGTATAATTGATATCCAGAAAATTGCATACATTCGAAGTATACAGTGTGAACCATTTCATGTTCCCATCCTCAGATAACAACCAGTCTGCTTTCTGGCTTTGTAGATTATCTTTCATTTTCTAAATTTTTTTAAATCCATGAATTTATACCACTTATACTCCTTTTTTGGGGGGGGGGTCTGGCTTATTTGACTAGGCAAAATCATCTTTTAATAGAAATCTGAAGCCACAATGCCCCACCTACAAAGTCGTGTACTTGGATTGTTTCTAGTAACAAACACCAATTATTGAGTGATTTGTTGTTGTTGTTGTTGTTGTTGTTGTTGTTGTTGTTTGTGGGGATGCCATGCATGCCTCTCTTTAAATCCTCACAACAACCCTTTTTTGCAGCTTAGTGCCCATTTAAGAGATATCCTGACTTAAAGACTACTTCTTTCCACTTTGCTAGTGGCTGCAGGCAGCTCAGGTTCTGCTGACAGCCTGACTGATTTCAGAGAGCCCGGGCTTCAGTCCCGGGCTGCCATGTCTCCTGCAGTAAGACTTTGCACAAGTTACTTAACTGCTTTTCACCTTAGTTTCTTCACTGCCGAATGGAAATGGATGGTAGCAGGCCAATTCATTCTGGAGAGAAATAAATAAGCGGGTGCATTTTAGTGCTCAGCCTTGCACACATGAAGTGCTCAATGAGCATTAGAGCTCTTCATTACTGTTAATGTGTTGCAGTTCTTTAATAATAGACGTGGAACAAAAGCAGAAAAAGTCCCCTTTTGTAGTAAACAGACTGTTAGTATCGATGGAAACCCTATTCTGAGGAATGTTCTATGTGGTGAGAGCATGAAAGAGAAGAAAAGATCATGGTGAAGCTTATGTTGCTGTTCTGACCCAGCAGATGACTGCCTGGCTTCTCCTAGACTCAGTAAACATTTGATGAATCACTATGGGGGGATGCAGGAATGAATGTGTTTGTTAATAGTGGTACCACCATGATTCAGAGAGAGAGAGTGAAGCCCAAATCAGACAAGAGTGTGTTATCCCCCCATAGTCCACTGAAGGTACAACCTGGAAAGGCTTTTCCTATTCATTAGTTATTTTCTATTCATTATGTGAAGACCTAAGACCCTAGCAGTTATTACACTTTTCACTGTTACTAATTATAATATGCACCAACAGACAGCTGGATGGTAATAAGCCTCTTGTCCTGCCATCGGTCTGTCGGCAAAGCCTTAAGGTGTGGTATTGGTTGCATCTTGAGTGCGAGTCGCTAGGTCAGCAATGGATGTAGCTGTGTTCCATGGTTTCCTGATGACTGGCTGGGAGATGGGCTTCGACTCCATCATCCATGGAAATACATTCTCTGCGGACTCACAGCTGCCACCAGCACCGAGGCCAGTGGGTTTCGGATGGGATGAGAATTTGAACCTGGCACTGAGATAGAGATATGCTCACAGGGCTGGCACCACTGGAAGAAGAAATTAGGCACGCCTAAAATGACAGTCTTCTCTTCTCTTTTTCTTTTTCTTTTTTTCCTTTTCCTTTTCCTTTTCCTTTTCCTTTTCCTTTTCCTTTTCCTTTTCCTTTTCCTTTTCTTTTTCTTTTTCTTAATAAATACCCAAAGAGAGAAAGGGGTTTTTCCAGGGTGACACAGCATGTGAGAAAGAGGCATGTCTGGCCAGCACAAAGCAGGACTGCTCTTGCCTCTTGCGTCTCTCATCAAAGCCTCTCCTTTTATCACTGTCTTTGAGGCATCAGGAATATAGTCACTGGTATTATAATAACGTTGTGTGGCGACAGATGGTAGCTACTCTTGTGAGCATAACCTAATGTATATAGTTGTACAATCACTGTATGATACACCTGGAACTCGTGTAGCACTGTGGGTCAACTATACTGTAATTAAAACATAAAATATAGTACTTAACTGCCAAAAAATAAAGGAGACCATCCTTATGGAGTGGAAAGCACTTTACACATTTCGGTTATAGTCGATGCTGGCTCCTTCCCTGATTGCTTTGCTGTTCTTCTATGAAGTCATGGTGCTCAGAATGCAATCCCTAGACCAGAAGATCGGCCACACCTGGAAACTGATTAGGAACTGAAATTCTCAGGCCTTCACTGCACACCTACTGAACCGGGAAGTCTGGGGAAGGGGTCAGCAGTGGGTTCCTTAACAGTCCTCCGTGCGATCCTGATGCCCACTCCCATTAGGTTTGAGAATCACTGCTCTAAAGTGGCCTCCCTTTTGGGGTCTGCTCCTATTTCCAGATACTGAGCAGGGAAGGACATTGATTTGAACATTATGCTCCAAGCTCCTGTCCCTCCCCTGACACTGAATCCTGTTCAGTTCCAGCAGCAACTGCTGTGCAATCCCGGAGGATCCTGTGGTATGGCATCCCTCAGGCTATCACGGCCATCTTGGAGATTTGTTATTGTTGAGTTTTCTTTCCCTCTTTGCTGTTCTCTGCCAACAAATGTTGAAACACTTTTGACAGCCAGCCAGGTACCTCTGTTTTGGATAAGTGTCCTTGTCTTTTTAACCTCCCTTCTGTTTACTTCCATGGGATATCGGTGCCCATCCCTCCAGTCTTCTCTCCAGATGGCTCGTGGGTGAGCCTCATTCTCGTCAGTGACAATATGGTGGTGACTTTGTATCCTCAGGCTTGACATCATGACCTCCCTACCCTTTTACTGTCAGAGATGATAGGGGGCTCAGGAAAGCAGGTGGCAAGAGCTTGGGAGAATCTATTAGGGTTAGTAATTCCTACAAAACCACTTGCTCCAGACAAGATTACTTACAAATAACTCTGTCTCAGCAAGCCAGGGTCTGTTAGCCATTAATTATTTTTGGATTAGGAAGGGCTAATAGGACTTGGCCTTGGAAGGTCAGAATGATTTGAGTAGATAACTAGGTTGCTACATTCCCTGGGGAAAAGAAGGATCTGGGGGACCAAAGTGTTAGCACTTTGATTGAAGGGAAACCATGTTCTTGTTTTTCTCTGATAAATGTTGATAAAGGACTACAGTGATAGGATTTTCCAAATGTCAACTGTTAGGTCTTAGAGGATGAAGCTCAAGCTCCTATGACGTCAACCCCAATGTGCTCATGGGAGAAAAGTAGGTTGCACGAGGAGGAGAGGAGCCGGGAAGACAGTCTATCTTCCAGAAGAACAACAGTGAGGGCCGTGGAGTGGGGAAGTCCCACAGGCCTGATCAGAATTTCTGTCCCCCTATCTCTCACCCCTCCTTGGAGCTCTGGGAACTTGGGCAAATTTCTTCACTTTTTTTGAGGCTCCCATTTGCTAATATCTAAACTGAAGGAAAATAGATAACTATATCTATGCCATCATTACAAAGTTTGAGAAAAAATTTTCAATATTTATTTTAGCAAAGTACTGGTACATAAAAGACGTTCAACAAATGTTAGCTCTGACTCTTTTTCCTGAAGTGTAGTGGCAATGAGTTAATGTGGCGGGAGGGGCAAGGAGTGAAGTCTAGAACTGTACCCCAGGAGTCTAACTCAAGTTGATGGAACAGTTTTTGTTAATTAGAGAAGCAAAATTGAGGAAAATCCAAAGACCAGAAAGTAGCAAGGAGAAGCAGTATTGATGCGATATAAAAGCACTGGGGCCTTGAATATCTCTCTGGAGAACACACACAAACACACACACACACACACACACACACACACACACACACACACACCCTCTTCTTTGATGATGACATCAGATATATGAGGTGTGAGACTCTCCAAATGACAGCTCTCAGTGCCTCTTCTCAGGGTCATTATGAAATGCACTCCAATTAGCTGTGAGCCATATTCTGGTCTTACTTATTTTCATTTTTCTGGAACACTTTTTTTTCTCCCCAAAGCCCCATTTATAATTTCTTCTCCCAGCCCTGCCTTCTCCTGTAGATTACACACATTGAGTTGTTGCCATATAGTGATGACTCAGGATGAAAATTTCCAAATCAGAGTATAAACCGTTAAGGCATTTAATTAGTAAAGAGCCAGACAGATTTTGAGTAGATCTCAGCTCTGCCATTTATTGGGCAAATCATTTTTAGCCAGTTAATAATTTTTTAGCCTTAGTTTTGTAAAACTTAAGGATAAAAACATGTTTGTAGGTATATAAGTGCCGCATATTTATGGAGTCTTTCCCGACCTCCCAAGCTGGGTTAGACGTGTTGCCTCTGTGTTCCATGACACCTTAGACTCGCCTTTCATGGAGTTTTGCATATTTACTTAGAACTGTTCGTATTTCTGTCACTCTTGGATATGTCTGTGGTGTATCACTGTATCCCTGGCTTCTTTCTGGGTATCCAGGATGTAGTAGATGCTTAGTAAAATCTGGATAAGTTGAAATTGCTTTACCCTGCCTCTCACACATGCCTGATAGTCCTCTCCAATCTCAAGAAGTGCCCATGGAAAGATTCCTCCTCTACCAAATTTTACTAACAACAGCCCATAAGATTTCGTTGATCGCTTTGTTGTTTCCATAGCTCTTTCATGTTTGTGATCTCACTCGTGGTGTGTAGGTCAGGGCTCATACATCTGAATGGGGTGAGAGTGGGGCTCAGAGAGGAGGCATCTGGTCTCCATAATCACAGTTCCTATAAGGAACTGGGATCTGAACACAAGCTGGCATAACTCCACAGCCTGTATTCTTTGGACCCAATATTACCCCCTCTTCTGATTTCTCTCCCTGGGTTTGCTCCTAAATTTACCTCCATTGATTTTCCTGCCAATATTCTTTACCACTTCTGTATCGACTGCATGGACCAAATTGATGTGTGTACACATGGTGTAGGAACTCTTGCTCAACCTAAGGAGATAGGGTGCTCTCTGACTTAGAGATCAGAAGACCTGTCTATTTCTGCAGAGATAAATATAATCAATTGTGTAAGTATGGTGGGTTTTTTGTTTGTTTATTTTTTGCAAGTGGCCACTGATGCACTTGAGTTAACAAAGGAGGACTTTTTTTCTTTTCCAAATAAGGTTTTGTACTTCTAGCAACCCCTCCCGGCTGCTCAAACTTTATTCAGAAAGTAAAGGTTTTATTCTCTACCAAATGTTCCTTGGAAGTGTTTCTCTGGTACCCAGCCTTGGCTTAGAGATGTCAAGGACACGACAGCAAAGCCTGGAGGGTAATGTAGCCCCCAGAAAGTATACAGAGTAAACAGGGGTAGGCTCTTGATTTCCCAAAAATGTCCCCGTTTTCAGAATCCTGTGCCAGGAGCTGACGAACACATTTTTATCTTTGGTGCATATACTTTCAAGAGTCAAATGCAACTTGCCACATAAAATCTGATGCTTTGTAAGTAAGATGATGTGTTTTTTAATTCTTTCTTTCTTTCTTTCTTTCTTTCTTTCTTTCTTTCTTTCTTTCTTTCTAACCCCTACTTTCTTACAAAGATGATGTGAGGGAGGTTCTAGGGACATGTACATTATAGGGAAGGTTATTTAGATAACCACGGTGGAAGCAAGGTAGTAAATGATAGATAAAATCATGCAAGAAGATCCTTTTTGTTTGTTGTGATACACAATTGATTCTGAGCTTCCCAGTAGCCAAAGGAAAGAGACAGAAAACCAGTTTTAAGATTCACAGTGTCTCTGTTACAAACAGTTTGGTCTGGAGAGTCCCAGAGAGTATGAGCTGCATTTAAAGTATATGCATGTTTTAAAATTGTGTGTACAATATGAAGTTTTTATACTACTCTAACTTAAAAAGTGCAAGATAGACATCCTGGGATCTTTTGGATCACACCTTTTTGGGGGGAGTGACAGCAGCCATCAAAATGTGGCATTCCTGCATAAAATGTAAATCAAGCAGCTTTGAGCTAAGCTTCTAGAAATTTTCAAGGCTTTTTCAGTCCACAGTCTGTTATTCAGTTAAAGAGCATATATTTTTCTTATGTAATTGAAACAGAAAATTCCTCACCACAATGTCCTAAGATTTCTGGCCAGCTTTCCCTTGGAATACAGTATGTCTTGGGTGCCTGGGTGGCTCAGTCATTGGGCATCTATGTACCTTTGGCTCAGGTCATGATCCCAGAGTCCTGGGTTTGGGCCCCACATCTGGCTCCCTGCTTGGCGGGAAGCCTGCTTCTTCCTCTCTCACTCCCCCTGCTTGTGTTCCCTCTCTAGCTGTGTTTCTCTCTGTCAAAGAAATAAATAAAATCTTAAAAAAAAAATACAGTATGTCTTTACTCCACTAATGAAACTTTGCTAATTATAAAATTCCTGAAGTTAGGTCCTGGAAGAAAAATGTTTTGTACACTTTACAAATACTATGCCTCTGTGGGGTGAATGCTGACTCGCACAATTCAGGTTTTGGCTTATTTGGATATTCATAAGGCTCCCTCTTTGCTGATTATGTCAGCACAACCTCTTTATTGAATTATGGATTGGGTATTTAATCAAGTCCTGGGCCTAGCCATGTAGCATTCCATTGTTGCAGTGGAAATGAAATGTGTAAAACCTGCCTCACATGAAAATCTATTGGCCCACTAATAAATAATGTTTTACAATACACTCTTTCATATCCCTGTAATCCTTATCTGTCAGATGTTAGAATAAATAAGCTCACCTCACCCCTGCTGGACAGGGCGACCCTTCTGTCAGAGGGCTGGAGGGCAGGATGCCGTGAGAGTTCTCTCAAGTTTGCTTTTCCTATATTAATCCTGTACTCGAGAGCCGTGGCTCTTTTTAGAGAAATACTTAGATATAAGAGAGAGAATTTGTATTCTGGTGTAGTTGCTCACGTGAAGGGGTTTGATTTCATCTAGGGATTCCTACCACTTGTTTGCACCTTAAACTTTCATAGAACACGGAACTGCCGCCACTTGGACCCCACCTCTGGGGACTGGCGGTCCCAGGTGACACCTCTGTGCGTGTGGATGGAAGATCGCTGACTTGTGCTCTCAGAGGGCAGTTCCTGTGTGATGGCCGTGAGCTGTGAGTCCCGCTCCACACGAGATCTAAAATACTAGATTTTAAAACACTAGGAAAGTCTCCCATGATTTCTTCTTCTGGAATCCAGTCTTCAGGGAGTTTGCTTGGGCATTTATGGCCCAGGGGAAAGGGTTCAACTTGGAATTCCTGAAATACTGGCTTGAGTCATGGTATTTTTCTAGCTAAGAGGCCGTGGGGACTCTACCTCAATATTTGGAGAAAAATCAGGAACCTTCCTTTATCGGGAACTTGGAATCACTTACATGGGAGACAGTCTCATAATTTCGATGTCCGAAAACAACCTTCGAGCTGTGTTAATATTAGTGAGTGTAGGGTGACTCACTGCTAAGAAGGAGAAGATAATTTTTACTTTCCAAGGCTGTTATGAAGATTTAAATAAGATGATGTTACAAAAGGCCTTCATGTGAGATGTTGTTCATAAATGTTTGTTCCATTCTCCTTATCCACCGCCCCTAGGATTCCTTCTTTTCACCTTTCTCTGTGTTCCTCTGGTAGTAGAAGTCTCGAAGATTTTCACTGAGAAGCTGTGCATCAGATGCTCCTTTCTCTGGGCCCAGGTATCTGAGCCAGAGGCACATTGATCTTAATAGCCTCCAGCTAGAATCTGACCTCCTCTGCCCATTGACAGTTTATGCCTGGTGTTTGGGCCTCTAGATTTTCTGTTCTCCGCATTCCCCTTCTGCAGCCAGTGTGGTGGCTCTAAGATGAAGTTACAGAGTAGCATGATCAATGTCAGGAGAGGGACAGTCCACAGTGTTATGGCATCACAAGGGAGGTCCTTAACGTGGCTGAGGCGTGGGGATATTGAGTCTTTAAGAAGATTTCCTCAAGAAAAGGGGGAAAAATTTCCTCAAAGAAATGCCATCTCACTCAGGTTCTAGAGGTTTAGTTGGAGTTAGCTTGGCATACAGAGGGGAGTATTTGGGGCAGAGAAAGAGTATGGTCAAGGACCCAGGAATGGGCAGGAGAACGGTGGGTTGAGACAGTCCGGATGGCAGGATCCCCAGGAGTGGGACTGAATCCTGGGATAATTTCTTTCCCTTTCAAAGATTTATCTGTTTATTTCAGAGAAAGCATGAGCAAGTGGGAGGGAGGGGCAGAGAGCGAGGGAGAGAGAATCTCAAGAAGACTCCCCACTGAGCACAGAGCCCAACTCAACTCAGGGCTCCATCCGAGGACCTTGAGATCGTGACCCCAGCTGATGTCAAGAGTCAGGCACTCAACAGACTGAGCCACCCAGGTGTCCCAGTGGAACAGCAAGCTTACAGACTTTTTTTAAAAAAAGATTTTATTTATTTATTTGACACAGAGAGAGAGATCACAAGTAGGCAGAGAGGCAGGCAGAGAGAGAGAAAGAGAGATGAGGAAGCAGGCTCCTTGCTGAGCAGAGAGCCCAATGCGCAGCTCGATCCCAGAACCCTGAGATCATGACCTGAGCCAAAGGCAGAGGTTAACCCACTGAGCCACCCAGGCGCCCAACTTACAAATATTTTGATGCCTGCTTATTTGTCTCCGTGCCATGGGTACCTTTTACATCACATGTGCTGAGTTATATTGTTATATTAGTGCTTTCTCAGGGTTAGTATGTGGGGAATGTGAGTAGATGGAATGGGGAGAAGCTGTCCTTGAGTGGGTGGTTTTGAAATGGGCCATGAGAAGGGTGGCTGGGATGAGCACGTGTGTTTGTGTGTGTGTGTGTGTGCCCGCACATGCCTGCCTGCGAACACGTTTGGTGGGGTGTGGTTGCCAGGCCCACTGGAGCTCATGACTCAAGCAAGTATGGTCATATAGAGGGAGAAGGATTTCATAAAGAGTAAACTGATGGTGGTGAGGGTAAATGGAAATTCCCTCACCATGTGGAATCAGCTAGCCAAATCTGGCTTATTTGTGGTAACTTTTCATTTTTTATTACGTAACCTGTAATTCCTGGGGTTTGCTGGACTACTGATACACATCTTTATGCTGGAGGAAGCCATAGATGAATTTAAAGCAGAGGGCAGGGATGGGCATGATCAGATAAGCATTTCAAGATGGTGTTCTAGCTACAGAGGGGAGAATGAGTCAGAAGAGGTCAAGAATGGATACATTGTAACCTCTGAACTATTTACTCATTTAATTCCTGTTACAAGCTTCTGCCTGAATCAGACAATCCTGTTGTTCCCTCTGGTTCCCAAAGGGCTCTCACCCATATTCTCCTGTGATAAGTCAGAGGGGACAGTCTCCCCTAGTACCAAACACCCACCCTTGTTAACCAAAGAGGGATGCCTAGATGTGGGGAGGCAGGGTTCCTGGTGCTTTCTCTACTTCTATTTATGTGGTAGGTTCTTAGCTCCTTTTGGAAAAGTTGTCTTGATTTTTTTTAAGTTATGGTGAGTAAAAGTGGAGATCAGCAGAGAAAGGTGCTCTGTCCTTAGATCTATCCCTCCCCCATCCTCTTAGACCTGAGCATTCCTCCTCCATGACACCTCCCCCTTTTTCCTTTCCTTGCCTTCACCACATTTGCCTGGCCCTTTGTTGACTTGAGTGTTCCTAATTTGGCATGGCTTCGGGAGCACTGCCTGTTTCCCTTTAGCAATTACCAGTCTCTGAGGGGAGGAATTAGTTACTCAGTTGTCTATTTTTTTCCCTACACAGTGGAGTGATTGGTGCACAGAAGGTTTTATGCCCACAGGTGAACTGGTCCACAGCTCCCCCGTTATTAGAAACTACTGTAGTTATGGTCTTGGGATGCTTGCATCCAGCTGCCCGGTGGGCATCTCCATCAGAAGGTGCCCCAGATGAGAGGAAAACATGCCCAGACCATCTCCTTTCTGTCTCACATCCCAGGAGATGGTCACTTTGCACACATGCATTTTCTTTTTTTTTTTTAAGATTTTCTTTATTTGACAGAGAGAAACACAGCTAGAGAGGGAACACAAGCAGGGGGAGTGAGAGAGAGAGAAGCAGGCCTCCCGCTGAGCAGGGAGCCCGATGTGGGGCTCGATCCCAGGTCTCCAGGACCATGACCCAAGCCGAAGGCAGTTGCCCAACCAACTGAGCCACCCAGGCGCCACCAGCACACATGCATTTTCTTTGCCTGTCATTCTTGGGCTTGATTTTGCCTCTCTTGTTGTGTGCAGTATGGGTTCTCTTGCTCCAGCTCCTGTGTGTTCTCCACATTTTTGCACCTGTCCATCCCATACAGGCTTGTGCCCCAGTTTATTCGTATGCATGTCTCACATTATCTAAACCTTGCCCTGCTCAGCCAGGTCACCCCCACCTTACTGAAAACCCGGACTTGTGCACATCTACCCTGAACTCTGGACAGCTCCATGTCATCTTGGGACTCTTCAGGATCAGGCTCCCGTGTCCTCTTCCAGGGAGGAAGTGCTCATTACCCTGACAGCTAATCACTCTAGCAGTTTGCCCTGTATGATCCAAGACGAAATACCACCAGTGTGTGCTCACAGAACTCGCCACGGTGATGGAGATGTTCTGTCTCTGTGCTGTGTGATATGGTAGCTGTTAGCCACACAGGCTTGCTGAGCCCTGGAAGTGTGGTTGATGTGACCAAAGACCCACGTTTTTAATTCATTAAGTTTGAATTAACTTTAATTCATTTAAGTTTAAATGACTTTATGTACTAGCGTCTACCGTATTAGACAGTGCTGGACCCAAGTGTGCTGTGCCTGCGTGTATCTCTATTCTTGGTTCAGGTGAATGTTTCTCTGTTTCCTGAGTGCTCATCTCTATATTCTTTTCAAACAAAACAAAACAAAACAAAACAAAAAACCCTTCTATTGATCCTGTAGAATCAACCCCAGCCCCCAAGCCTTTCCTGATCTTGAGACTGCATTTGGCCCTGCTTCAGCCTGGTATCCACCCCTTCCCCCCACCATGGGACTCCGAATTCTCTTTACTTTTGCATCTTACTATCTCTTGCCTCTGCCTTTTTATTTCCCTTCTCCCTATGAGACACCAAGAGCCTCCAAAGTGGGCCTCGGGCTCTCCTCCTGGTGTCCCAAGAGCATAGCCCAGTCTCTGCTGGTCCCTGCATGGCGAGGGACTGGGATACAGTGTTGGGAACAGATATTTCTACATTCCAGACCTATTTCTTCTGCTACTCGCCACTTCTGCAGCTTTGGCCAAGTCTGCCCGGCTGAGCCTTAGTTTTTTTCACCTGTAGAGGTGGCATTTAATTCCTTCATTGCTCAAGTGGTTATGAGAATTACTGATAATATACATCAAGTACTTGGGGCATGGCAGGCCCTCAGTAATTGGTCGCTGCTGTTATTAGATGTTCTACAAATGTTTGAGCCTTTATCACTACAATCCCTCAGGTGTCTTAACACTAGCCAGTGTGTTGATTAGCAATGTAACATTCAGTCTTTTCTATAACCCTAATAAGGCAATTGTTCCTACTATAACAATGAAGTTCTGCTCCACAGCTAGGAAGTGGCTAGGCCTCCACCCCATGTTTGCTTGAGTGCAAAGCCCCTGCCAGGCTTCCTCACTGCTGCACTCACAGGGATGTGTATTTAATGCCAGGTAACATGGCATGTATTCAATTAAAGCACATCACAAGGAGAAATCACGGTAACGCAGCCAACAGAAACTTCCTGAACTAGTTGATTTGGGAGACTGTGCATTGCAGTCCTTGTATGATACTTGGTCCCCTGTTTGCAGTTTTTAGGTAAAGAGATAAGGAAACATTTAATCCATTCCCTCAGTTAGATGTGTAATAGATTGTCGTGGGCATTTTCAAGAGAAGCGTTCAGTGGTGCTGTGAAGTGCATTGATCAGCTGGTCTCAGCAGTCTCATTGATTATCAGGTCAGTGTGAAGCAGAAAGCCTTGCTAGTATCTGATCCTTAGAAAACCTCAAGTTCAGTTTTGCAAGGCAGTTCCCAGGACCCTCCATTCAGGGCCTCACCCCCCTCATCTGTACAGTGAACCTTGCTTTTGAGAGGACTCGATGGGAGGCTGGATTCTGGGCATTTTTATGGACAACGCTGGGGGCCCTGTCCCCCAGCTCCTTTGTGCTTTGTGATCACCTGTCTTCTCATTTACTGAGTGTCCACTGGGTTACCTGCTCTGAAAAGACAGCTATTACTGAGATAGGGCTGGATGTTTGACCTCTGACTAGAGGACAAAGATAAAATGCCTGCATCCACAATCTTAGCCAACATGTAAGGTAGGCAGCATTTGCCACAGGTAAGAAGAGGCTCAGTGATGCACTCACTCCTTACCTCAACCCAAGGCATCAGGTGCTACTATGCCCATTTAGAGTTGAGGAAA
>PITA01004222.1:49013-126802 GCA_004023965.1 Spilogale gracilis
CAAAACCCTCAGTTTGTTTCTCAGAGTCCAAAGCCTCTCATGCTTTATCCCCCTCCCTAGTTTACCCCAGTTCACATTTCCTTTCCTTCTCCTACTGTCCTCCATGTTACCCCTTATGCTCCACAAGTAAGTGAAACCATATGATACTTGACTTTCTTTGCTTGACTTATTTCACTCAGCATAATCCCCTCCAATCCCATTCATGTTGCTACAAAAGTTGGGTATTCATCCTTTCTGATGGAGGCATAATATTCCATTGTATATATGGACCATATCTTCTTTATCCATTTGTCTGTTGAAGGGCACCTTGGCTTTTTCCACAGTTTGGCGATTGTGGGCATTGCTGCTATGAACATTGGGGTACATATGGCCCTTCTTTTCACTACATCTGTATGTTTGGGGTAAATGCCCAGTAGTGCAATTGCAGGGTCATAGGGTAGCTCTGTTTTTAATTCTTTATGGAATCTCCACACTGTTTTCCAAAGCGGCTGCACCAGCTTGCATTCCCACCAACAGTGTAAGAGGGTTCCTCTTTCTCCACAGCCTCCCCAACGCTTGTTGTTTCCTGTCCTGTTAATTTTGGCCATTCTGACTGGTGTAAGGTGGTATCTCAGTGTGGTTTTGATCTGAATTTCCCTGATAGCTAATGATGACAAACATTTTTTCATGTGTCTATTAGCCATTTGTATATCTTCTATGGAGAAGTGCCTCTTCATGTCTCCTGCCCATATTTTAATGTGATCATCCGTTATAGTTCTTTACCTCTCTTCTACCTTGTCCTTCCTCCTCCCGTGGCCTTCTTTAAATATATTCAAATGAGCGTGCTTCCAGACCCGCTGGGGGGACAGAGGGCTAGGTGTGTAGCCCATCCATTTTTGATCTTCCAGAGAGCACGTGCAAGATGTGACCGCATCTCTGTGATAAGCATACGTATTTTTTTTTCCTCCTCTGGGTAGTGCCTGCAGTAATCTTGTGCATACATATCCTGGTGGGGAAGATTTGACAGTCAGAACTGCCTCACGAGGCCGACCTGAAAAGGAACAGCAGATATAAACATGTTGCCATTCTTGTCATTTGGAAACAACATTTATTTTAAAACATCTCCGCGAGCAGGAAAGAGAGGGATTCTTTGCTTCTAGGCTTCCTCTTTCTTCCGGTAGCAGGCAAAGGCACCAGCAGGTGTGGTGGAGATAGCAGGATGGAGGGAGGGAGGCCTTCCCTGAAAACACCCCTGAGTGATTTTGCAGAGGATTAAGCGAGCACAAACAACCCTGCTCTGTCATTCCTATAAATTAAGCAGTTTTAAAATTGAAAATGGACTTCGTTTTGGGTTCATGCTCAGGGTTGTGTCTCAGTGCTTTGCTGGCATTTCCTTGAAATCAGCCCTATTTGCTTTCTGTTTGAAGATCTGTGGAGAAATCCCTGCCTGGCCAGATAATTGCATCAGTATTGCCCCACTCAGTGGCTTTATCCTAAAGAAATTCTGGCTGTGGGAACCAGCCACACTATATCCTGGGCCTCACAGGAGAGTTTTCCAACCACCATGCAAAACACAGCTCTCTCTTTCCTACGGATCCATACTGAACCCTTCGCCTTGATCTGAGGAACTATAATTTCAGCTCCTTCAAGTGTTCCAGGCGGCAGTGAGGGAGCCGGGACCCTGCTGAGTGAGCTGCCTACTGGCTACAAAATTCCAGCAGAGAGGGAACTTTTGAAGTATCAAAAGCCTCACACGTGTGGGTGATTTCCATGCAGAGCCCAAGAGCAAAAGTAGCCAACTCATGACCTCCCCAAAACCCGGTTCAATACCAGCCCTTTGAGGAATAGAACGATCCCTTTTGTTTTCCTAGACATTGTGGGAAATCAAAGAAGCTGAGGTGTGTGTGGGTTTGGGAGAGGAGAGACAGTGGAGTTGTATCAGAGGGCACCAAAGTCGGACTTGGAGACGAACATTCTAGTCCTGCACGTGCCAAGTTACTCAGTGGGAAAATGTGTGAAAACCCTCGACCTGCCAGAATCTCAATTCCTTTATTTGTAAGACAGGTGAATAGTAAGTACCTGAGATAGGCCTGTCGGCAGGATTTTGTGCAGTCATGTACGTGGATATGCCTTGCACGACTGTTTGTCAGCCTGTTTTCCTCCCCATCTGTCCCTTTTATTGAATGATTACTATGTGCCCAGCTCTAAGCGAAGGATATTCTGTCCAACAATCACACACTGATGTGTGTATGCTTCCCAGGGTGGGCAGGGTGTTGCTAGTGGATGCAAATCCCATTACTTGAGTTCACATCAGGTCTGGCTGGCTGTGTAACCTTGGCTAAGCCCCTTTACCTCCAGAAGCCTTGGCTTCCTCACCCAGGAACGAGGGATGACAGGGTCCACGGTACAGGATTTTCGTGAGGTAGACGAGATGACATAGAATATTTACACAGAGCCTGGCACATAGTAAGTGCTCCGCAAATATTAACAAGCATAATAAAGAGAACCTGTTGACAAGTAAGTTTCTCTGTGACCTCTAAAGGGATCCACAGACCTGTAAGGTTGTCCAGTGACTCTGTGACTGGATTTCAGCCATATTAGAAAAATGGGTTTTGTAAATTAGTTGATTTCCATGGTTTAAGGTATGTATCCCTGTTTCCGTTTTTTAATCTTTATTTTATTCAGAACCTTGTCAGTGCGAGCTAAAAAGAAAGGGGCATTGGGTAATAATGTCTGGGCATGGAATTAATAGGCTGAAGGAGAGAGATCGAGGGAAAAATAGCATTATGGAAGGAGCCAAGTAAATCACTTAAGAGAGAACTGGGAGGTAAGACCCAAAATTTTGGCTGAGTGGGTAGTGCGTGGCAACAGGAAGGTGGCGGGTACAGCGCTAACCTGGCTGATGGGGAGGAGAAGCTCTTGTTCCCGACAGAGAAAACAGTGCGGGGGAACACACAGATGGGCACACCTGCAGGTTACCCTTATCATGGGACCTGTATCATGGGACCTGGGTTTCATCAGGCTTCCTTTCACTGATGCAGAGAGCACATGTTGGGGAAAATGAGAGTGTGGAAGAAGAAATTCATTTTCTCTCTATTCAAAAAGACTGAGGTCAGGGGCAGGTTTGTCTGTCCAATTCCTTCCTGGCTCCCCAGTGCTTAGCAGGTCCGAGCACAGACATGTTTGATGCTGTTTCCTTTTGATTTAGAGGCAAGTTGGACCAGTGAAGACTCTGAATAAAGGAATGACACTAGAAGCATGTGCTGTTTACAGAGAAATCTTGTGGTTTCTAGCAAATGAATTGGAGTAGGGAGAAATTGTAAACAGGTACATTGATAAACCTGGGTATTATCTAGGTAAGGTAGGAGGATCAGAAGTGTGGTGACAGTGAGGATATTTTAGAAATACTGTTTGCAATTCTTAGAAGCTGTGTGAAAGGCATGGTGAGGAAAAGGGGAGAAATCAAAAGCTTCTCCGAAGCTTCTACCTTGGTTGAAGAGTAGGCTACCCATGGCATGCATTTATTTAACAAATATTCCTGCATTTTGCTGGGCACTCTTCTAGACACAGAAGACGTAACGATTAATATCACTAATGAAGAATCCCACCGGACAGGTGCCTGGGTGGCGCATTCAGTTAAGCATCCAACTCTTGGTTTCAGCTCAGGTCATGATGGTACGGTCATGAGGTCGAGCCCCACGTCTGGCTCCATTCAGGGCAGGGTTCATTTGGGACTCTCTCTCCCTCTCCCTCTGACTGTCCCCTGCCATGCATGTGCGCTGGCTCGCTCGCTCTCTTACCCTCTCAAATAAATAAATGTTTTAAAAAAATCTTTAGAAAGAAAAAAGACACTTGGTGCATCAGACCTGCAAAGAAGTGCGCGGTGTGCTGGGTGCTTTGCTCATGTGGCTGTCAGGCCCTGTGAGGTTATTGTCACTGCACTGTCACATGGCTTGGTGAGGCTGCACGGGATGGGGAAGCTGTTGGGAGCAGCCCTCGGTTGGGGGCTAAGAGAGAAGGCTGTTTGGAATAAAGGAGAAATTGGTCGTCTTCACTCTGTCCCTCCTCAATTTTGGTCACTTTAAGAATTTCAGGTGCCAGCATCTAGAAGGCAGGTGGGAATGTGGGCTTGGAGCTTCAGAGAGGCGTGGGAACTAAATAGGCTGACTCAGACATCATCTCAGAGGGGGTGAGATTGTCAAGGAAACAGAAGAACGCTGTGGACAGAACATTAGAGAATTCCTCCTTTAAGGGTCCAGAAAGTAAAGGGTGACCAAGTCAGGAGAGTGGGAGAACCAGGAGAGTCACAGAGACACAAGAGGGGCAGCTGCTTCTAGAAGGAGCTGGCAGTGAGAGAGGCAGCTACGTGCAGGAAGGACCATTGGGAATCAGTGAGTCCTTAAGGACTTGACCTTCATGAAAGCATAACATTTTGTTAGCCCTCCTGGTGGCCTTTGCTGTGGTTTTCTCAGTTTTAGCAAATTTGGAACCAGATTGTCCAGTCTGTGGACTGTCAGTGTCCTGCTTGCCTCTGAGATTCTTCACATCTCACTGATCTCCTTCCTGAGACAGGGGGTGAAAGGAAGGGGTTTCCTCACCCAGAATCCTCTTACTTCAACCAGATTCATACACTTCCTCCATAACATGGCTCTGACCATGTTAGAATAATGTCCCTGAACAGAGACATCCTTAAAGCCCCCAGAGGAACACTAGGCGGGCTTTCAGAACCCTTCGGAGTCTGAGCCCAGACTGCACGGGTGGTGGAGTGTGGCCAGAAGAGCATGTGGCAGTGTGGCAGTGTGGCAGAAAGACTCTAAAGCAAAACTTTGGAGTCAGAGAGGCACGTCTATCTCCAGACCTCACTGCTCATCGGACTTGGACAACTCCTGCCCTCCCTGAATCTCAGCTTCTTTTCTGCCCATGGATGTCATCTGAGTGTGTATCTTACCATTCCTTGCTCCCAAGGGATGCCCAGTAAGTGGAGCCGTTACCACTGCATAGAATTCAATAAACGCCCATTTCCAGCAGCTTTAATGATCTTGATTTGGCTTGAATCCTGGCTGAGTATGGTCTTCCATACCCCCCCACATCCTGTAAGTTGTGCTCATCATTGGAGACCGGCTTCAGCCCCACCTCTTCCTGAAAACTCCCTCCAGGGACCTGACTTCAAAATCCTGTTTCTTGCCTCTGAGCCCCTAGGACACTCCCTAGTATGATATATGTGCTAGTTATTCCTGAGCTGACCTGGCCCATGACTTCTATTGTTCTTGACTTGTTTTTCTACCTTGATTTCTTATTTCAGTTTTCAAAGGTTTATGTATTACTTTCCCAACTTGATTGTAAATTCCTTGAGGGTAGAGGATGGCCTTATCCATACAGCCAGCCCTTTCCCATCCATCAGAATGTGTGATTGATTTTTTGGATCTGTCTTTGCATATTGGTGACACCTTCCTTTATGAAACATTTCCTTTTATGAAACTGTCTTTCCTTCCACTGGACTGGGGACCTCTTAAAGGGAGCAACTCTGTCTTACTCATCTCCTCAGGGGAGCAACTTAGGTAGAGTGGAAGACACACAGAGAGGTGGAAACAAACAAAGCTGAGTGGATCTTGGATGAATCACATCTCCTTATTGGCTCTGTGAACTGTGGGCAGGTTTCTTTACCTCATCTGCACAAAGTGAGGTCATAATACCATGTAGGGCAGGTGTATGGGCCAAATGAAAAGTAAGGCATGTGAAAATGTCTACTGCAGTACTGAGAATATAGTAGATGCTTACTAAATGGTAGCCCTAGCCACCGGCACCATGTTAGTCACATAAAAAATGCTGATAAAACATTGAGTGAATTAAAGTAAAAGATATTTAATTACTTATTTACTAGAGAGAGAGAGTGAAAGAGAGAGAAAGAGAGAGAGCGCACAGGCAGAAGAGTAAGCAGAAGGGGAGGGAGAAGCAGGTTCCCCACTGAGCAGGGAACCCTGATGTGGGACTCGATCCCCTGGGATCATGACCTAAGCCAAAGGTAGATGCTTAACTGACTGAGCCACCCAGGCGCCCCTAAAGTAAAAGAGATTTAATACTTATTTCTGTTTTCTGTTGACCTGTTATATCCTAAGATTGCTGACTATCCAAATTTGTTCATAGTCTTCCTGGATATTTACTACAGAGCTTTCAGAAGCATTAAGATCAGGCTTGCCACTACACTGAGATCTTTGGAGGGGAGGTGCTTTGTTGAAATCAGCAAGGCTGTGCAGGTATTCATGCTTTTGCTAACCTGGTCGAAAAGACCTGTCTTGTGTTTTGTTGTTGTTGTTGTTGGCATAAAAGGGATGAAAAGAAGTTGTTTAGGAAATAATTCACTCTTGTATGTTAAATTCATTGAAAATTTAAGCCATTCAAGGAGATGAACAACAAAAATTGGACTGTTTGAGGTCTGAGATCTTAGTGATGAAAATGGAGGGAGATCATCTAAACCCAAAGTCCTTCTCTTTTTGTGGGTTTATTAGCAGATGTGAAGTTGGGGAGTGGGGGAAATTGGGGATAAAGCCCCCCGTCATTTGGGTGTAGCCATGAACATCCATTCTCTTCAGCAAGCATTCAGTGACAATCTTTCCTCCATCCGGGACTGGGCAAGGAGCCAGATAGATAGAAATTCATATCCATTATTAATGAAAGTCTTCTAGTTACAAGTAACAGAAGTCAACTTGAATGGACTTAACTATGACAGAGGGACATATCAATAAGGACTCAGAGGAGGCGCATGGAAGAACATGTATGCGCTGAGCCTCTGGAAGGATGACCCAGAGATTTGGACTCACTGAGGACTCCAATAGTACTTTGTCTCTGTGGTCACCTCGTCCAGAATGTCTTTTCCCTTTGCTGTTTTTTTCCATAAGATTGCCTTTCTCTTACTCAAGCAGGAAAAAATGGCACCCCAGAAATTCTACAGTCTTGTGTTACGATTCTGGTCACACAAAGTGACTCCCATCTGTGCTTCAGTTGTGAATTCCCAAGGATGGGGCTTTAACCATCACAGCTTGGACCCATGGTCCCCATTCAGTTTAATCAAGAGAAGCCTGCGGGCGGGGTCATATTGTATAAACGTGACCACAGTGAGGACACTGTTGTGTGGGAGAGGGCAGTCAGCTGGGGCTCCGTCACTGAGACCCGGCCCATGATTCAGAAGGTGTCTGCTCCAGATGAATGAGATAGGGTCCCACCTCACACAGCCGGTGAATTAGAAGCAGTAGAGAATCAATAAAAAAGCAAAAGCAAAACCAAAAAATGCCTCTTTCCTATGACAAAAAACATGCTGAGAAGAAGCTCCAGGGCTTTTCGACAGTGACATAGTTCCCTCTGAACTGGTGCTCGGTGTAAGTGAGAGGGAAAGGAACTCCTGTTTTACGGAGCAGCTGTTTGCTGGCCACTTCCTTATTTCATTCCCAAACTTCAAGGTAGGTCTTGTCTATTCATACCGTAAATAAGGAAATGACAGGGACTCAGCAATGACTGGCACCCTGGTGGCAGAGCGGGCATTCCAAGGTTGCCTCTCTTCCTGAATCCCACACACCCTGCACACAGCTGGGATGTGAAAGTCACCAGGTTCCACTGGCTTTGTGGCCATCACTGATTGGGATGACCGTGTCTCAGGAAGGGACTCTGCTTCCATTTAGGTCCTGAAGTGAAAACTCCGCTGTTGTACTTGCTTCCTCCCTTTTCCTGCCTCCCGCAGTCTAGGGGGGAACCCTCTCTGCCATTCTTCCCCGGGTCTGTTTTGATTCCACACCCTCCTCCCTGTCTGCAGCCATCATTCTCATCCCATCTCACAGCCAAACTACACAATGACTCTGGCTTTGACCGACCATGTCCCCTTTGGCCACAGGGCTGTCAGAGAAGTTTTCACAACATGTGAGTCATGTGCCTGCCTGATGACCCCTCTCGCTTGCACTTGGAGCCAAATCCCCTAAACCTTGCACTGCCTCCTAAATAAAGCAGCCTGGGAAGGAGCCCCATCCTCCTCCCTCTTGATTTCTCCAGTCTCATCAGGCTGGCTTCTCTCTGTTTTGTAAACAGGCCAGACACATTTCCTCCTGGTGTGATTGCCCTTTTCTCTTTTCTCTTTGTTCATGGTCTCCGTCAAATGTGGTTTCTATAGAAGTGCCTGAGTGGGCCAGCCTGTCTAAATGAATCCGCCCCCCCATCTCTGTCACTCTGCATCAGACTGTTTTATCATCTCCGTAACACTTTTCCCTATCTGGAATGATCCTGTTCATTATTTATTTATTGGCTTATTATGTTCCTTTCCCTTCTAGAGCAGAAACTCTAGGAGAGCAGGGGCTTGCTTTTCTTCCTGTGGTTCATGACTGTGCCCTGGTCCCCCCGGCCAGTATGACCTAGGAGGCATCCGACACATGTTTGTGGCATGAACGAATACTCTGGGGACTCTGTTACAGACCCAGGGGTGTCAAGGCTGGGCTCGTGCCCTTGCATTCATTACTAGCGATGTCGGGGGGCACTTAGTCACTGTCTCTTCTGGCACATTCCACTTAAAGCCTCCATCACTGAGATTTATCTCTGAGTTTAATCAAATGTAATTTATATTGCAGCCTCCTCAGTAAATAATTGATTTGCCCTCTCTGTTGTCTTCATCACAAATACTTCTTTGTACTCTAAAGAAATAATTTAATCAGTCGATAATATACACAAACCTCTTGTTTAGAAGGCAGATGGAAGATAAAGCATGAGCTTGCTCGTAACCAGAATATACCAGGACTAAAATAATCTCCCTTAAAAAATAGTCTGCAAACAAGTTGGCAGCAGAGACACCCAATTAAATCCTCTTGGTTTTTTTCCCTAATGGAGATGACCCCACGGAAGTTGTAGCTGCCGCAGAAGGAAGTTCTTGGCCAATTTCAGGCTGCACGTGAAAATAGAAACCCTTGTTCATCTGTGGTTTAATTAACCTCTGTCTGCGTCCAAGAGCAGGCTTTCACATTCCGAGTGTTCACGCACATTGGGTAAGAACTCCAAACTGGGGGTTCAGCTGCAGTGGGCTGTACTGTGACCTCAGCTCCCTGAATAAATCCCGTTCTCCTGCTTCTCTCTCCTCTGCTCGCAGTTGCCCAGCTTCCCTTGGGCAACACGGCCTGAGCTTACAAGAATTCTTTTGTAATACAGATCATACAAACAACCTTGCTTCACCCTCCTGTGTTTCTCCCAAAGAAAGACATTGGGAGAGGTAAATTTTGCATTTGTTTTCACACGTTTGCCTATTTTGAAGCCATGCTTTTGTGGAGTGGAAGAAAGAGAGGGGAAAATAATGTAACATCAATCCTGATACTCCATGGAGACATCCGCACAGGGAAAATCCATCCCTCTACTGCTTTAGGAGGAATTATCAACAGTGTATTTGTTTGCACTGTTTTTAACTGGAAACATTGTAACTGATGATAGGGGGATTGGTTAGATTTATGGTGTGTCTATATGATGGTATACTATGCAGCCACTAAGAATCATATTAGAAAAAAATATCAATAGGGAAGAAAATGTATAATGCACTGCCAAATGGAAGAAGCAAGCTACAGACTTATAACATGAAAACATTTTTGAGAAGTGTGTTGTTTGTGTGTATGTATACACTTAGGAAAAAGTTTGGAAGAGCATATACTCCAATGAAGCCATTGATAACACCCCGGAAGGCATTCTGGGTGACTTTCCCCCTTTTTTTCCTCTTCTGCATTTTCCAAGTTGTAAGGTTTAAGCATGTTTTACTTCTTAACTAGAAAGGAAAAAAAAATGCAATTGTTTTAAAGAATGGAAATAGAAAAGGTTTAAAAAGTATCTGTTATTTTTTTAAAGGATCAAAATTGCCTTCCCTTGTCATCAGCTCCCAGGGTTTTGTCAATGCCTAGTGTCTGCTATGATGTGCATTTGCCACGGAGGTGGGGGTGGTGGTGGAAGGGGGCGACTTGTGAATTTCAGAAAAGCAAACCCCATAGTACCTCCCAGATCTGGTGGTAGTGAGGATGTCCCTGGGTGGCTGGTCACTGCACTCACTCCTGCAGACTCACTTGCCCAGGATGGCTGGTGGATACTCAATACATTTGCCGGGGGCCTTTGCAATGTGTTTGGTGAGAGCATGTTAGCCCTGGGGTCCCTTCTGGATCCGGCTTCGTCTCAAGGAATGTCAACACCAGTGAACATTATGTGAGCCTTGGGTGCTGCCCCTGAGCCCTCCTCCTGTCACCCTTGGGTTATTTTGGGCAGCTTCTTGGTGACTTGCCTCTCTACATCATGACCTCTCCCTCACATGTGTTGATTTTGTCTTTCAGAACCTCTCCCTCAAATGTGTTGATTTTGTGCAGAGCTTTGACCAGGTTCCCAGGAAACCAGTGGCAGACCCAGAGCTCGGCTCTGGGGAGCTTACTGGGGAGTGCCCCAGAATCAGCCCTGGCGGGGAGTGCAGGTGGCAGGACTGGGCAGAGCCCGGAGATGGGCCGTGATAAAGCTGCAGCCAGACCTCAGCTGCCCCCGCTGTTCTGCAGGGAGCTCTGCGGTGCCCTTCAGCATTGTCCCAAATCTGCAAATTGAGGCCAGGGGCTTGGACTTTTACACCGACACATGTAATCACCCCTGTTGATTGGATGTGAGCTACAGGGGGCACAGGGAGTGAGCTGAGAGTTACTGCATTGGCCTGGGTCTCTCCCACATAGACAGGAGGGGTATGTGTTACTAGATTTGTGTTTGTTTTTTTCGTGTTACTGTGTCCTTTATTACAGGAGGGTCTCAGCCAAGAGCCTATAAGGATAGAGAAAATTATGATTTTCCCCCTCCTTGACACCCTCATTGAAGGAAAACATCATCTCTGATACCATCGAATAACAAATATCAAAACTTTGGGTCATTCGAGTGCCCAAAGAAATACTAAAATCTTTACTTAAGTGATTCTGAAGAACTTTTAGGCTTTTAAAAGTTATAGAGCACTTTAGTTACACAGAACTGCAGCAGTTTGTTGCTGTTACAGAACAAAACACACCAGGAAGTACAGTGAGGGCCATATGACTGTCTTTGGTGGAAGGTGAATCTCTGAGAGCAACTCACCCCAGAGCCATCCTAGGCCAGCACATCACCTGGAGGGGGATGAGCCTTCAGATCTGAAACTGAGTCTGGGGGACACACCTCATGTAGCCTGCAGTTGTCAACATGTGATACTGGCCAGGGGCTGCCCAACTGTGCTGGGTGCTTCAAATACATTCTTGCATTGACAGCAGTCCTACAAGGGGAGTGTTGCTGTCCTCCTCTGCAGAGAGAGGTAGTGACTTGCTCCAAGCTGAGAGGTTTCTGAATGTCAAAGCCAGCTGAGAACCCCCATCTGGACGCTGTTCTTCCCCTTGCCTTACCCTGCCCTGCCCCACCCTATGGTATTTTATCTGCACCCCCTGCCTTCCTCCATGCAGCACTGCTCCCCTCAGAGGACACTTTGGTTGCAAATAACAGACAAAAAAAAAATAATAAATGCTGGGGCTGTGACTTCCCCGCTCTCAGTGCTCCTGCTTCTTACCCAGCCCAAATCTTCAGAATCTCTTCCTTAAAACTTCTTCTGATTGACTCCATGTAGTATTTGGCACTCCTGCCTTATCCTAGCTCTGTCCCTTTGGGCCAGTCTTTATCCTCGCAGAGCCTTGGTGTTCTCATCTGTGAAAAGGGGCTAATAATGCATACCGTGCTCAGTTGTGAGGAGTGAAGGTGTGATCAAGAAGGACGTATCCTTTAAAGCCTGGTCCATGCTTTGGTCTGACACTCATGGCAACACATGCTAGTTTAGTTTGCCCCTTGACCACCAGGAAGAAGACACAAGCCTCACCGTAAAACATTCACGAAGCCAATAGTGTGTGCTGTCCTCAGGCTTTCAGTAAGCAGGCATGGACGAGCACAGCTGTGGATGGGAAGCTAGACTGGGCGGTCCTGGATATGCCCAAGGGAGCAGGACACGCCAAGCTCCTCCGTCTCCATGGCGGGGCTTCAGAAGGACTCACCCACGGAGGATTTACAATCTTAAAACTGGAGGTTTCTCTGTTTTTGCCAATAGGGAGAAAACAAAACAAAACAAAAAAAGAAACAGGAAGAAGTACTAATAGACCTTAAATAAAAAGAAAATGGAAGGGCCAACTATTTGAGCAGAAGAATTGGGTCACTTTTTATGAAGTCTCCAAAGGTCCCTGCTTTACACTTCACATGCTCCTAATCTGACAGCCTCAAAATCCCAGGCCAGTCTTTGAAAATGCAGATTCCCAGTCTCTGGAGTTAGAATCTTTGGAATCTTCCCTTTACCAGGGAAGATGCCAGTGGATTCCAGATACTCTTTATAGAGAGCTCTTTTCAGAAGTACCAGTGAAGAACATCTTTTTAAGAGAATGTGTGCATGAATAATAGGGTGAATATTATTTTGGCTCTTTAATTAGTTTACCTTTTAGCAGTAATGTCAGCAACCATGTTCATAAAAGCACATTTTAACAGCCCCCTAAGTGTGTTGTTCCCCTTATTCTGCTCGCTACCCAGCTAGTTAATTATACAAAATCAGCACTCTCTCCTACGCAGTCAGTATACCTAATTATTTGTCCATTGCAAATCAACACCTGGATAATTGCAAGATGGAATTCTAAATAAAACAAGTTATCTCTGCTGTTGGGCTCTGAAATTCCCCCCACAATCTGTTCTTAAATTGAACAACATAACAGACAATAGAGCTCTTTCGGCAATGAACAGAATCATGTCGGACAGGCTGGGGGAGGAAAAAAAAAAACCTCTTTGAAATTTTCTTATCATCAAGATGGATGGCCTGGTAATTCAGATAGATATGCAGAAGGAGGGAGGATGTCTCAGTTTGGGTATTGTGTTAATGATTCATAAGGTGATCTCCCGATTGCCTTCAGGAAGGAGCATCCTGTTCCTAATTACACTCTTACTCCCAGGCAGCCAAAAGTGTTTCCCAGACAGCTGGGGCCATCACTCCTACTGCAGTAGGCTTTGCTATGGTTAGCTTTGGGCCACTGGTGCTTAATGTGAAATATATTATTTGGGGAAGAGAAAGGTAATAAATATTTACTGAGTGACTGTGATGTGCCAGGGAGTGTGTAAGAGTAAAATGTGTATTGTTTTATATAATCCGTCTAACCGTCCTAGAGAGCAGTGCAAATACTACAGTGCCTTGCAGATGGAGAAGTGAAATGACCTTCCCAGTAGTACTCACACATGCAGTCGCAGAGCTCCTGAAAGGCCACCGGACTCCAGAGAGTTAGACACCCTGCCCCTCACTGGCCATGTGGCCTTGTGCCGATGATCTCGCTTCTGCCTGCCCCAGCCCTCGACCCCCCAAAGTATTGTGATTCTTCAGTAAGACAGTTTATGAAAATGGGACAGGGACAAGATCCCTCATCTTCAGGGATCATCTAATTTTTTACTCTTCCTTCAAAATCCTAGTCCCCGTTGTATGGAATAAATGTTGGTGTCTGACTGCCTCGCTCCTAGCCACCCAAGAAAATTCGTACCTTGAAGTCCTGCCCCCCGATGTGGTGGTATTGGAGGTGGGGCCTTTGGGAGGTAATCAGGTTTGGATTAAGTCCTGAGAGTCTGCCCGTGATGGGATTAATCCCCTTGGAAGAAGAGGAAGAGAGAGGGCACACTCACTGTGTCTACCGTGGGAAGATGCAGCCGTCTGCAAAGCCGGGAAGAAAGCTCTTACCCAGAACTTGGTCTTGTACTGTCAGCCCCAAACTGTTGTTCAGGCCACCCACCCCCTGGAATTTTTGTAAACAGCAGCCCGAGCTGGCTGAGACACTTCTCCTTAGACGTTTCAGTATTCATCTAACCCTAGACGTGAACACCCAGCTCAATGTAAGGAATTTGTTGAAGTTGACCTCTGCTGGACAGGGAAATACTGTTACCTATCAGAAGTTTAAAAAGAACTCACAGCCAGGCTGACCACGGCGAGACACTTAGCTTGGCTCTTGTGTGGGTTCCTGTGACCGGGCCTATTACAATCTGTGACAAGTTGGGGGGATAAAGGGAAAATAACCTTGGGTGTGACATACCTTTGATTTGGCCATTAACAGTCTTAAGCAAACAGCCTGGAGTGGGAGGCCATGCATTGCTCTGGTGGGTTCTCTGGGCTCTCCGCTCAGTGTCTTAAAAAAATGCGAATTGCCTGCTTCCTCTGGGCCCTGACTTCTGACGGAGGTGCTTGTTAGCTGAAGCTTCCACATGGTCAGTCCCCATGTGGGACCGCCACATTGGCAGTGCCTTCTGCTCCAAGACAGGGTCTCGGTGTTCTTCCTGACAGCAGCTTTGAGGACTGTTCAAAACGGGGAAGGGTGCCTGGGTAGCTCAGTGGGTTAAGCCTCTGCCTTCGACTCAGGTCATGATCTCAGGGTCCTGGGATCGAGGCCCACGTCGGCGCTCTGCTCAGCAGTCAGCAGGGAGCCTGCTTCCTCCTCTCTCTCTGCCTGCCTCTCTACCTACTTGTGATCTCTCTCTCTGTCAAATAAATAAATAAAATCTCTAAAAAAAACAAAACAAAAAACAGGGGAATTTACTCAGTGCCCCCTGGGGACTGTTGCGATTTAAATTCCAAGGAGAGGCATTTCCTGGGTTCTTATAAGGTTATGAGAAGGTTGAGAAACACTCTTCCTTTGTGGCTAAATGCAAAGGCAACGTTAAAATAACTGTGGGTGTGACATTTAGTTTATCCCTTTAGGGATTTTATTCCTTGGAGACTAAGTGAATCACACTCACAGAATGGATTTAGAGTAGGGTCTGTATGGAAGGGGCATTTAGCAACCCCTTACACTTCCCCATAGTGATTCTGACTTCAGGAGGCCACTTGCCTCTTTTGAGTAAAGAAATAAATTCATTCATTTATTCAGTTATTCAGTAGAGCTGGGCTCTGCTGGTCCACTCTGTGCCGGGCACCATGCTAGGTTCAGAAACCAGAGAGGAATCATCCCAGTCCCCGCCCCAGTGGAGCTCAAGTGCAGAGAAGGGGGCATGAAGACAAAGTCAATGAGGAGCGGTGGACGCCATGGCAGGTGCTGTGAGGGAATACTGTGCTGGGATGGTGTGCGCTCTGGTACCCTGGTCAACAACCCCATCACAGCTCCCTGTATTCTGGAGTTTACAAACTAAATAGAAGGCTGGATTTGAACAGATTTATTGCAAATGAGTTAAGCCCTTGCAAGAATGCAAGCGGATTATTAGGAGAGTACCATGGAGGCATCTAGAAGGGACCTCCCCAATAGACCCCTCAGAGGAGCCCTGGGCATGAGGTCCTGTGCTGAGGCCTCAGGCTTGGAGTGGAGTGGGGGTGGGGATGGAGAGAGACAGGGCCAGGCAACAGGGGCCAAGCTGCAGAACACAAGCCTGCCTTGCACGGAGCAGGGCTTGGTGGAGGATCTGGGTAAAGGCCAGGAGGTGAGAGATAAGGGGGAAAGGGGCCCTAAATGAGGTTGATGGGTTCCAAGAGGGACCTTGTAGAATCTGTTTAAAGGGTTAATTTTTGTTGTGGGGAATGGGGATAGGGAGGGGGAAATACTTATTCTCCCCTCTACACACAACAAAAAAGTCTTCATAACAGAAGTTATACTTGACCTGAAGGTATACTTGAAGCATTTACCAAGAAGACAAGGCAAGCCCGAGAGGAGGAAGCAGCACGGGCCAAGGGCACTGAGAAGCCCGGACCGTAGGGGCCCGTAGGACTGGAGTTGAAGCAGAAATGAGATGGGAGAAGAGGGAGGCTTCCCGTGTCAGATGGCCTGAAATCAATGACATTTCAAGGATGGTAGCCTGGTGATGAGGTGGCATTTGGACTGGGTCTCTTTGGTGGCATTGGGGGCATGAATTAGGGGTGACAGTGAGGGGCACTTGTGTGGCGACTCCTGGGTGCCTCCAGACATCTTAGAGTAATGTATCTGCACCCCGCCTACCCCCACTGACCGTGAGAGACAGCAGCTGCTAGAATGACCAGCAGTCCATTGTTAAATTAGAAATGGACCATTCTTGGAAACTCAAACGCCTTATCGTGACTATAGGTTCGCTGTGACTCCCTAAGGATCCTTCAGGTGGTTATGTCTGAGTCGGGAAATGTGCAGGGAACATTATGAGATGGGGAACCCTGCAGGGTAGACAAGATAATCTGCTGAGGGGGTGGGAGATTATGAGATGTCTTTTTATGTTTGGCTCTAAACTAAAATATTTAAAGACAAAATGAGCTTTAATAATATTAACTCAGGGCGCCTGGGTGGCTCCGTCACTAAGCATCTCCCTTCGACTCAGGTCATGATCCCAGGGTCCCAGGATCGAGCCCCACATCGGGTCCCTGCTCAGCGGGAAGCCTGCTGCTCCCTCTCCCGCTCCCCCTGCTTGTGTTCCCTCTCTTGCTGTGTCTCTCTCTGTGAAAAAGATAAAATCATTAAAAAATATATTACTACATAGATAAGTATACATAGGTATTACATATATGTAAGTTATACAGAAATATATCTATTTTCTATGTATAGTGTCAACAGTAGCTTACTGGTAGAGATACCCTGGGTATCCTGGTTCTGTGGACTTGGGTAGCCCCCTGTTTAGTCCCAGCTCTGGCACCGACCTAGATGTATCAGGTTAGGCAAAGTGACCACTTGAAATTTCTGTTTCTAGGAAGGGAGCCAGTAGAATGAGTTGACCCAGATACAGACCATCCTCAGAGACAACAGGGTCCCTCCCACTAGACTCAGAGTCTCAATGGATGGTATTTAGGAATCTGTGATTTGGGGTTTGGGGTCTTGTTTTGTTTTTTTATAGGTGATTGATTCTCCCATTATATTAGAATGAAAAAAAATGTCTGCAGTAGCCCACTGGCTTGTCCCCTAGCATGTAACTCCCCGAGTGCAGGGCTCTTTATGTTTTGTTTGTTGCTGTATCTCTAGCACCTTAGGTTACACAGTGGGTACCCAATATATATGTTGACTCCGTGAATGGGGGAATGCACAGTCCATCCATCCATCTGTCAGTGAGAGCCTCATGCTTCCCCAGATGTTATCTCAGTTTTATTTAAATCTTATCCTCACAACAAGGAGCATCATAAAGAGCTTCTGGGGCCTGCAGAACTGAGCCCCAAAGCTCCAGGGCTCTCCAGGAGTCGGCCCCCCACAGCCTTGGCCAGCATCATGTGAGACCTGTGCCTCTAGCACAGCGCTTCCCAAGCATGTTCATTGACCCAGGCTTTCCCCAGACCAATCTCCCCAGAACTTGTGAGGTACTATTTTTGAAAGCTCTGAAGGTGATTCTAAAACATAGCTAGGGCTGAGAAATACTCGAGTAGACTAGCCCAGTGACTCATTTTTTCTCTGAATATCATCATACTTTTTGCTCTTCTTGAAGTTTCTCCCTTCTCTGATGAATTCTGCTTTCTCACCAAGGCTCCCCCAAATGTCTTTTCATCTCTAGTAGCTGTTCCTAATCTTCTCCCCACCAAACAAGTGATTTCTCCTCCCCTCAGCTCTCTATGACCTTCAAAGCCCTGGTCATATTCCATTAAGCTCTGTGTGTCCCCTTCTGAAATGTGGCTTCCTCTAGAAAGGAGTGGAGACTCTTGCCACACACCTAGATATCACAGAAAGATAGCACATTGCCTAGCACAAAGAACATCCTGGGGCATGGCAGTAGATAAATGATAATGATATAATTAGGGGAACCACACAATGCCTATTTCTGGTAGCTCTGGAGGAATAAGAGGGAAAGGGTCTGAGAAGATCAGGCATGGTGTATGTGTATAAGGTAGTCCTAAGAGTAAGATAGCTGCCAGTTTACTGCAGGCTCCTCAAGGCACCTACTCAGATAGCTGTGACACAAAGTAAGATGTGGCAAGTGCCCTAACAGTATGGAGTAAAGGTCAAACAATGCCAAAGAGTGTACTGGTTAAAAGCTTGACATTCTTCATAACCCCTGGGTTCAAACTCAGGCTGTCAGTTTTGACTATGTCAGATTTTCTTCTTTTTTATTATTTTTCTATGATTTTATTATTTTTTAAAACCATCTCTACAATCTCTTTTGCTAAAGCAAAAAAGACAAATAGAAGTATTGGCAAGAGTATCTGGTAGAAAAACCAAAATCCTCCTCCTTTCCAGGTGGGATTATAAACCAGTAGAGCTACTTTGGAAAGACACTTTGATAGTTCCTCAAAAATTCAAACGTAGAGTTACCATACGACCCAATATTATACCTAGGAGAGAAGTGGTACTCAGGGAGAAATGGTATGATGCTAAGAATTGAAAATATGTCCATATAATAACTGATACACAAACCTCATAGCAGCATTTTGCATAATAGCCCCTAAATAGAAATGACCTAAATGTCCATCAGCTGATATGGAACACTGATACAGGAGGGGATACTATTCGGCCAGAAACAGAGGACGTGAAATAGTAGCAAATGCTGTAATAGGAGTAACCCTGACAATGTGATGAGAAGTGAACGAAAGCCAGTTACAAAGGACCACGCATTATGTGATACCACGTATGTGAAATGGCGTTTGCCTTCAGAAAAGGCAAATCCATAGACTGCAAATGGACTCTGGACTAGTGGTTGCCTAGGTTGGTTTGGGGGAAGCGGGGAGTACTGTTAATGGGTGCAGGACTTCTTTGGGGGCTGATGAAAAGGTTATGCAACTAGCTAGCCATGATGATTGTATTAAACAGTGATTATATTCCCTCAAAGAGGGCATTGAATGGTATAGGCATTATATCTCAAGAAAGCTGTTCTTTAAAAAATTCCAGCTCTGCTCTTGGTGTTGGTCATTGCCGTTATCTTCCATAAAATAGGGCAATTGACAAAGTCTAACTTAAAGAGCAGCTGTGAGGATTACATGAGAGATGGCACGGAAAATCTTGGCACAGCGACTGGTAGAGTGAATGGTCGATAACTGATAGTGGCAATGTTGGTGATTTTCCTGAAACACATGTCCTTTCTTTTGTCCATTTGAAGCATAGGGTCAGTGGGGCTTTCAGCAAAACAGGCTGGGGAATTCATGATGACTAGAGACACATGAAGACTGACCCTTCCCTGCTACCCTCACATCGTATGTGTCTCTGATGGAATAGCCTTATGGCTCTGATAGCTGTTATTTATTTCTTAACTAATATAACTGAGACCTTGCTCAAGATGTGCTCATGAAAAATTACCCTTTTAATGGTGGAACATTTAATGAGAAACCAGATTATCTACTGCATAAGTGCCCTTCATACAAATTAGCTTGGCCCTGGGTCCTAATCTAAATTGGGCTCCCTCCTTTCCTCTAAATGGCCTAATATTTTCTTATTAATCTCTGCCCTCATTCACCTGATCTGGCTCTGCCTCCTTATGAAGTATCCTCCTTGGTCGAGCTCTGTGCCTTGACAAATGTTTCTTAAGGCTCTCTTTGTATCTGACTTGTGGACACTTTCTGGGACATGATGTGGAGGCTGGAAGCTGTTTGTTCCATTTTCAAGTTGTCTCTCCAGAGGGGTTTTAATGCTGCCAGGGTATTAAGTATCAACAGATTTGGGCCAGGTGAGTGTTGGTACAATATAAAGATGGGGAAGTCTAGGAGAATGAGATGCCATGAATCCTGGTGGTTAAGAGCCCAAGCTTGAAAACACGGAACACGTGCAGACCAGAAGCCTGGGTTTTGTCCTAGACAGATCTGGGTTCAGGTTGCACCCAACCCAGTACTTTTGGACAAGCTACTTGGCCCATCAAGGGTTCAGTTTAGATCCTCATCTATAAAACACTGAATGACAGTACCTATGACTAGAGTTATTTCTGGGGCTAACCAAGTTGGTGTAGACAACATGCTTCAGAAAGATGCTGATAAATGCTACCTGTATGTAAATACTGTTGTGTGTTGAAGAGGCAGAGACGGTATTCGGGACACATAGCCTTCCCAAGAACCAGAGCAAGCCATAGGCCACTCCCGCCCACCGTTGCATGATCATGCAGAGAGAGGTGACCAGTAGACCACAGCTGTCGTGTTGAGCTAGATGTCTGCACAGGGTGCATCACGGCCAGGGTCGTCTTTGTTCTTAGCTTTAGTCTCTGACATCTGCCCTCACAGAATCCAGAGGCTGAATTTTTACATTGATTCTAGGTTCTGACTAATCATCCCTGTGTTACATCTGCTTTGTGGAATATGATTCAAAGGCTTGCATATGCCAGGAGTCAGCAAAGGTACAGTGGGATAAAGTATGAGCTGGAAATTAGGGGTCTCAGTGCTACAGACATTTCTCCTTTGTGCCGTCTCCCATAGTGTCATATCTTCTACAGGCTCCTGTCACTGGACTGGCAGTAGTTCTAACAGGTGCCATTTTCTGAGAACTTACCACGTGAATCCATGCTTTACACGTACTGTCTCCTATAAGGTACTGCTCACAATAAATCTGAATGTAGCTATTTTATCCACATTTGAGAGGTGGGGAAACTGAGGCTTGGCAAGCAGTTTAGTTGGTTTTCAAGTGAGAAAGCCATGATTTGGAATGAGGCTCATTTCATTATGTCATCACTAAAGCTGCTACCTTCTAACACGACTAGCACAGTGTGTTGCACATTTTAATTTTCAGTTGCCAAAATCTTGAGCTTGTAGGGGCACAGACTTTGTCTCATATGTCTGTTGCAGTGAGTTATAACATCTGGCACAGGGGAGGCCTTCAGTGGGGGATGACTGGATACATAAATGAACCGCAGGTGAATGCTTTTTCAGTAGAAAAGAGTCACGCAGTGGTTCGTCATTTTGCTGTTTTTCCTCTGTTTTCAGCTCCAATAATTCTCAACCACATTATGGAAAGGCCTTAGTTTGCACATCATAGAGGTAAAGGGAAGTAGGCTGAGTTCTATCTCATGCACTCAGCTCCAAGTTTCTGCGCCATGACGGCAGGCTTGATGGAGGAGGTATTGGAAGTTCAAGTTCATGATGTTCCAGGACACGAGTGTCAGAAGATGAGAGTGATCTAGGTTTTGAGAACCACATGTGCAAACTTTATGAAAGTTTGAAGATATTAGAAATTTTAATTCCTGTGCATTCTTTTTTTCCTCACTGGGTGAACTTGGGACAAGCTCCTTGAAATCTGTCACTTTCATCCTCTTTATCTAGAAAATGGAGATGGTTGAGGTTTTACAAAGAATAGGGATCAAGTTGATAAAAACATCTCCCACGAAACACTGAACTCTCAGAAACTTTACTGTCCTTATTTTATGTGGGTGTATTTGAATGTATGGTTGACATGTCCTGGCAAAATATTATGTTAATAATTACTGCAAAAGGCTGTTGTAGAATATGGGCCCACCATACCAAGTAGCCTATTTCCGTACACAGATGAATTAGCAGAAAAGATATTGTAAAACCATTTTTTTGATAATTGTACCTGAGTCATTACTTGATACAAAGTAATTACTCTGGAGTCTCACTATAAAACAGCCCATGGAGCTGGGTGTAAGAGGGTCTTGGACCCCGACCAAAGTCATATTAAATGCTGGAAACGCTGACGAACCTCAATGCTAATACTGTGCTAACAAGAATGTCAGATGTGAACTCTTAGTAGGTGATTATTATTTGTTGAATACCTGGTGTGTATCACTCTATATTGGGTGCTTTACACATGTTGTTTGACTTAATTATCTTAATGCCCCATTGGGGTTGTTTTTTTTTAACTTTTTTTTTTTTCTTCTTACCTGAGAAAATAGAGGCTCCAAGAAAAATAATTTGCCTCTGGATTAAAAGGACAGAGTCGGAATTTGCATCCAGGAGAACTAGCCTCCTTTTCTACTCAGACCATTGGTTTGGCTTTTTAGAACGTAAATGAAACCAGAGAATGAAACTCTGCACTGGAGATATTTAAAGATAGTGCGACCTGGATACTTACACGCCTGAATCCTGCTTTTCTCTGTTTTTAGGTCAGGATCGCAGTGAAGCCACTTTGATAAAGAGATTTAAAGGTGAAGGGGTCCGGTACAAGGCCAAGCTGATTGGAATTGATGAGGTTTCTGCGGCTCGGGGAGACAAGTTATGTCAGGATTCCATGATGAAGCTCAAGGTGCTGTGCAAACATTTTACTTTTCGTATCCCAGGTGTTATAGGACTGGGGGAAGGGAGTGGTTATGATCATTATGGTAAAGCTTTTTACTTATTCATTTATTAGTAAATTACTTGGTTCATTGATGAATCACTGCATGTATTCATTGGGAAGAGATTTCAATCGATAGGAAAATATTTATTGAGTGCCTACTATGTGCAGATATTTTGCTGGGGCCCAGTTTTGTAACTTCAAAGCATATCACCTTCTATTCAGTGTTATCTTCATTGTGCAATACCTACAGAAGGAAAAATAAAATTGTCAGATTTTATAGTCCCTCAGATATTATGAATCTTTGCCCCTTTGTTATTTTTGAATACATTTTAAGTATTTTCACATATGATAAATATGGTAAAAGATACTGTGTTAAGTAAAAGCTAATTTTATTCATTCTTATCATTTCTATTAATGTTTCCAAACACTATGTAAGAGAAAAATATTTTTAAAAGTAATATGTAATGAGATTATGGGATTTGGAGGTCTCACAGAGAGGTTTCTGTTAGTAAGTCCTTAAAAAAAGCCTTTTTATTCAGAAACCTAAGAAAGAAATTGGAAAAAAATTAATATATGCAATAAAATTATGTTATTATATGGTCTTTTTAAACATATGAAAAAGAGCAACCTTTGTTCCCACATTGTGGTCTTCATATAGACTATGTTTCTTTTAAAAACCAACTTAAAATACTAAAAAAAACAAATGAGTTAGCAGGAAGTCTACACAATACCTTAAGCATTTAACACATACAGTCTAAGTATCTTCCCAATTATAGAGTTAACAAAATGTCCATTGTAAAATATTTTGAAAATACACAAAAATGTAAGGAGAAAAATTAAAAGTCATCCATGATCCACCACACAAAATCAGTGTCAACATTTTTATGTGTAACTTAAAATCTGTGTCTGTATTTTTATGTATAGTATATGGATTATAAACACATGTAATATAATTAGAATTACTATTCATACAGTCTTATACCCTTTTTTTCTCACCTAATATTATGTCATGAGAATATTTTGTTCATATCTTTGGTTAGTCCCTCAGGACACAACTTGGTCAGTGTAATCTTTTTTTTTAAGTGTTGGAGAAACAAAAGAAAAAAAGAAAAGTTGTGTGTGTGTGTGTGTGTGTGTGTGTGTGTGTGCATGCAAGGCTGGCCAAGTGCCTCCAAGTACAAACTGGGACAATATCTGTAAAACACCCACTATGCTGCCTTTTCTTTCCTATTTGCTTAATAAATCACAGCTCTTAATTTTATTTATACTATGCAGATCTTCTCAGCAGTTTAACATGGATATCAGATGCTAAGTTTCCTTATGGTATGGCCGTAAGAATCATCATCTAAAAAAAATCTTAATTTTTTTTTTAATTTTAAAAGATTTTATTTATTTACTTGAGAGAGAAAGAGAGCAAGCATGAGCTGCAGCGAGAGGGAGAGAGAATCTGAAGCAGATTCTGTGCTGAGCACAAAGCCCAACACAGGCCTTGATCCCATGTTGGTGAGATCATGACCTGAGCTGAAACCAAGAGTCGGCCGCTTAACTGACTGAGCCACCCAGGTGCCCCAAATCTTCATTTTCTAAACTGTATACCCATTATTTTTTTAGCTCTTAGATAAGCAAACTTTATTTTAATAGTTCTGTATCTATTATTAGGTATACTAAAAAATGGTTTTAAAAGATACCCAAATCATGATTTCATAATTAACACCTTGGAAAAGGTTAATGTTTTTGTTTTTGTTTTTGTTTTTTAATAACTAAGCAATGTTATGAGATTTTAGGACAGTCCAGTAATGAGCTCTCTTCTTCTGCTGTACTCAGATCTGATTGATACGTAGATAACAAAGTCTGAGAGGAGGAATTTTAAATTCCAGCCTTATGACTGATAAATGTTGGCATGAAGGATGTGACCTGAGCACAGTGGGCATCCTTGAAAGAGATGGGCTGTTGCCCTTTGTCTGTGGAGCAGGTGGAGAACGCATCCCTTCCTATTCCCGCCAGCTCCTGTCCGACCCCAGAGCAGGACCTGTGATTCATGCATGACATCAGACCAGAGTGCAGCCTCTCTAGCAGTAGGCACATTGCAGAGAGAACCCAAAAGACACCGAGCCTAGAGTCCTCAGACTCCCATCAGTGAGAGAGCCCATGCCTCCTTAACCCAAGGAGACCCCACTCAGGGACAGGGATAAAGGCCAGGATCTTCCTATGCTGAAGGCCCTTCTTTATTACATATGAGATCAGGCAAATGGAGATTTTCTCCTGACAAATATTAATTAAAGGACATCAAGAAAAATCTCCCAGCTGCCTTGTTCTCACCCAGAGCCACAAGGTGGTCTCCTGAGGAGCTGATGCTTCTTCTCCCAGCATCCTGCACCAGGCACGTGTCCCAGAGCACCTTGTCGGCCAGCTGCCTTCTTGGACGTGCCAAGGTCTAAGGGGCTTGGAGCAAGACTCTGCCTGTGCTCCCTGAAGGTTCTCTGTCCACCTTCATGTTGACTCAAGCTAGCTGGACCAGGCCCAGTGATGACTGCTGACCTGAAGCCTGTGCCTCTGTTACCTGCCGTGAAGTGCCCCATCTGTCACCCCTCAGAACTGTGAGGTCCCCGAAGCCCCAAGAATTTGTCCTGCCATGACACACTCCTGTGTGACATGCTGAGCTCGTTGAGGGGGTTCTGGGCTCCCAGACACTCATGTCTCGTTATTTGCAAGTCGCTGAGAAGGGTGTTGCCATTTCAGCTCCTAGTGGTTTTTCTTTAGGAAACAGGAACATAAATGATCGATTCTCCATTTGGCCACCTGCCCAGGAAAGAAAGAGGCAGAGAAGTACGAGATGCCTGTTCACCTTCCAAAAGGGCCCACTTGTTCACATTCGGCCATACGAGAAATAAAAAGAAAATCTACTTTCCTTTGCTAGACTCTTTGAGGCTGGTACTTTTCCTGTTTTAGAGAGTTTTCTTCTGGTTTATAGAGATTTAAGAGGGGAAATCATATTCCAAGTATGAGTGGGCTGCCGCCTCTCCTCGAGCAAAACACCATTATCGTGTTTTAATTTAGAGTCAGCATAAGCATTTTCTGATCTATCATCTCTTTTGATCTTGTGACATAGATATTAGCTTCTCTGTTTTATAAATAAGAGATCTGAGGTCATAGAAGTTAAAGGATTTGCCCCAGAACCTTCATTTAACCTGTGTTAAGCCCAGAATTTCAAACCTTGATCTCTGGCTGGCCGGTGTTTGATAAGACATAGTTTAATGCTTAATTATATTCTTTTTTGTATCTGCATTTGATTTATCTTTATTCCCCCAATGAGATTTTAAGCCCTTACAGGTAAGTTACTAGCCAAGTACCCACACATCATTGAGTTACAAAGTAGCCAACTTTTAGAATGTTGGGCAAAACAGTGCTGATTGAAACTGCAGGAGAGGACAAGCTCTCCCAGAGACAACGCCTGGAGGGCTAATTACAGAGCTCTAAATATGGCAGCTGGTATCCTCTAAGAAGCAGAGCCCACCCTGGCTAGGTCAGATGAGGACACTTTCATGAAAGAGCCACTTAGAAAGGGTAGGTAAGGTCAAGTAAGGAAACAAGGGGTGGTGCAGCTCTCAGGAACCTGTAACAGTAGAAAGAAGCTACCACCCTAGGAGGAAATATATTTACTGAAACCCATGGAGAGCAGGATTGAGGGGGAAGCCCCCTCCCTCACCAGGCAAAAATTTAGGCACTGACAGAGATATAGGACAAGGAAGGAAAGGATGTGGATGGAATACCTGACCTCTCTCCATCCATCTCCTGATTTCCCACCCGTCTTGCACTGGTGGAATCCAACTGAAAGCCAGAGGACAGGAAGCCCAGAGGACCAGGGAATATAGTTCACAGGGTCCAGGCTCTAGGCACAAAGCAGAGTGGAGGAGAATACTTAAATTCTTTTTTTTTTTTTTTGACAGAGAAAAGTGAGATTTGGGGTGAGCTTTTCCCAAGGCTTCTATAGCTAATGGGACAGCTGAAAGTGGAGACCAGCTTTTTTTTTTTTTAAATCATGGAATGTTCTGGAATAGCACCTTAGGTTTTCAGCCTACATGCCTGAACCCTGTTTTGTTTTCCTACCCACTTTTCAAGATCCACTGGGATCACAGCCATCCCAGTATGTGCATGCACTGTCCTGGGTGGAGTTTCTCAGAGCCCTTTCCTGTGCTTCCCCTTATCTCATCCTCAGGGGACCCCTAGTCGGATAGGGCAGCCATTTAATCCTGCCTGACATGTCTGAACCTTTGTGTGTCACTTCCTTCTTGGAGATACCGATGTGTGACTCCCTGCATCCCGGGATGCTTGTGTCCGTCATTTCACAAGCACCTGGCACGTGATGTTGCTTTCATCGTATGATTTTAGTACCAGTAATAATGATAACCGTTACTCACCCAGCTCTCCCAACATGCAACACACTGTGCTAAGTGCTGTATGTGTGTGACTTTTCAATATCTGAACACCCTTATGGGGTAAGAGATGTGATTATTTTCATTTGAAGTTCCCTTCACTGTGGAGTCTGGGAGCTGATGGTTCCACCGGGCTGTTTGTAGAACATTTTTGATGTATCTGTAGTATATCACATAGCCTTTCTAATTTCCCCATCTATGTTCCCCTTCCCCCCCCCCAAAAAAAAAGCTCTTAAGGAAGATTTTAATAGAAGGAAGCCCAACATAGGAATCTGAAAGATTGCCCTTTGACTTTTCTCTCCATCTTATTAGTTCCTTGACGTTTCAGGAGGTCACTTCAGCCGCTAGCCCTATGTTTCCTTACATATAAACTAAAGGAGGTGATTTTTAGTTTCCAGGATCAGGGCTAAATCGTATGATAGGGAAGAGAATCTGTAGCACATAGAGTAGGTCCCCATGAAAATGCTTGACTGTATTTTCCAGATTTCCAACAATGACTTAGGTGGCTAACGTAACCTCCACATCTTCTGATCTCCCCCACCCCCAGTCCGAGCATGTCTCCTGGACCTCTGCTCGTTCTGCATCCCGAATAATCTTGCGGGGAGATGAAACCGTGTGGCCTGCTGTCTGCTGGCAAAGTTGCTTGGCTTTACTTAGCACAATTTTTCAGAGCTTGACTCGGGGTCCTGTCTCACCGGAGAAACATGCTTGATAAAATTGGAGCTTTATTTCCCCAAAGACAGCCCTGCACGGACCGTCCTTCCCCTCTTTCATTTGTCATGTAAAGCCACCCCCAGCAGCCCCAAGCAGAAATGTTCCTGGAACCCTGTGTGTGCTCTTTCCATTCTGTCTGTCCCCTTCTGTGTACAGCTGCATTCTGCTGTTAGAAGCACAGGAATTCAGAGTGCCAAGGACCGTGAGGACTGTTTGGGGATGGAGACGTTGAAGCGGCTTTGCTTCATGGAAGGTGCCACCCTCTCCCTCCCAAGGACTGTCACGTTCTTTCCTAAGAGGAGTTAAACCACAAGGAAGGGCTCCCCGCCCCTTTGACACAGTGCCTCCAATCCTTCTGTTTATGGTGGAGCTACTTCTCATTCTCTTTTTGTGTTCTTTCTGGAAATCTGAAGTTGGAGGTTCAGCGGCAGGGGGGTGGCCGCATTGGGTGTTGGATTCCAAATCCAGCCGAGAACCCACTGTTCAAAGTGAAGATTCCCAGGGTTCAATGTCTGGCAGGCCCACTCCCTGAGCAGGGAAATTCGCTTCCCCTTTCAAGTGCCTGCCCGAAACTGGACTCCATTCTCGATTTTGGGTGCATGGGATGGATAAAATAGAGTTCTGGGCACAAATGAGCTTTGGTGCTTTTGGGCAAATCCAGAAGGTCACCCAGATGATCGAATAAATTTGTCAGATGACAGTAAGGACCAGTGAGGAAAAGGGACGCAAGGAGAAAGAGTGAGGTGCAAAGGGGGCAGGGTTCGGAGACAGCATCCCGAGTAGGATGGTACTAGAAATAAGAATTATACCCTGGGGCTTCAAAAACCTACTTTGGCCATTCTTCCCATGTTCCTTAGAATCACCCCTGAGTGAATTTACGGGAAAGCAAGCTGCATGTTGAGGACTAGAGAAACCTCTGGTTAAGTAGCACAGTTATAGAGACAGAGGGGTTAGCTTTAGGGGGTGAGTCATTCTCTTTATTTGGAGGACAGGCATTGCATGAGGGGTCTCTGGTTACTGAGTGGCAGCCCTAAGGGGCCGAAAGAGCAGTGCTAGGGAGGGTTACCCAGAGAGATTTTTGGCTTGCTAGGAAGAAGCCACCACGTGAAGGATTCAGTGCCTCCTGCACTGGGTGTCTGGAGACCTGAGTTGTAGGCTCAGCTCTCCGCCAGCCCCCTACACTGCCTCAGCACTGCCCACCACCACCTCCCAAGCATCATTTTCCTCATCTGTCAGCTGGAAACTTGGAAGACTTTCCCTAGCTCTGATATTCGGTGTGGCTGCAAGGGTGTAAGTGACACTCAAGAGGGAATGAGTTTCCTGCTCGTAGGTCCCCAAACAGGAATCAGAGCACACAGATTTTGCGGCACAGTCATTCATTCACTAGAAGTTAATTTTCATGACATCCCTATAGTGTCGCAGGTACTGTAGTAGATACTTGACATAAACTTTCATTTAATCCTCTCCCCCATGCAAAGACAGTGTTTATACCTGAGGAAGTGGCAGTGAGAATTAAGTCATTTGCCCAAGACCACAGGGAGTCAAGAGCATAAGCCAGCTGTCTAGCCATCCAGATTGCACAAAGTATTTCTAGTACCCAAAGTGAGGGTAACCAGACAGCCTCAGAGGGATGCCCTGTCCCCATGCCTTCTGGTCATCCCTGTTCCAAACACGGCTGGTTCTCTGACACTGAGGTTGTGAACATGCTCTTCTGATGAGAGACTTTTATATCCCAGAAACATGATGTCATGATGATTTTCAACTTTTATTTTCCTAGAAGGCCAGAACTGTAACTGCTGATAGTTGGAGTTGATCTTGCACTCAGGACAGGCTGCTAGCAATGACGGGGTTAGAATCTCCAAAACATTAATGCACATCTCCTGTCTTCATCCCCTGACTGGTACCCTCAGACCGAAGGCCATACTTCCCTGTCACTGGCCACCACAGAAGCTAGTTTATAAAGCAAATGTCTTAGCACTAACCTACATCATATCAACTTTGGGAGAATTCTGGATGGCACATTCATCTTGCAAGAGTGACAGAGTGCCTCTTCCCTCCATGGACTGCCCTGGGCCCCCAGGATAGAGCAGTGAGCAGAGTGACACCCCTGCCTTTTGTAATGCTTACCTTCTAACTGGCTCGGATACGTAACTTTGGTTTACAAAAAGTGGAAAAGTGGGGAAACAGAGGCATTGCTAAATGGAATGCTTTTGGTCGGTATCTTCCTACTGAAAAGGGTAAAGGAAAATAGAAAGGGTGTGTGGGTAAAACCTGCAAACCGTGTGCATGTAACTCTGGTGATCGTATTTTTCCATACAAAAGGAGACATGGGGTCTGGCCATGGTTTTTATTTTCTTTCTACTCTCTAACATCGATGCCAATGAGAACTCTTTCCAGAAGTCAAGATAAAAATCACGTTGAGGAATGAGTATTCAGTGACTCCTCTTTATTTAATAGTTTGAGACCATATACAATATGAAGCCCAGCAGTATATTATTAATAAGAAGGTCATATCGTGTTTATCTTGGGGTCTTGAATTCTGAGCCGGATATCTAGGCACAGAGGAGGCATTCTGTAAATCTTGAGTAGGCATGTGAATCAGAGTTCAGTTATCTGTTGATAAAGTGTTAGATAAAATGTTAGGGTAACGGTTACCCTAAAATATCCAGAAGAGGCAAGCACGTCAGGGAGGGAAGCTTGGAAGGGGCGAAGGGAGAGCAGTGTGTGTGATTTGTGACATTGGCGGATGGTATTTGACCTGCCTTTGGGGCTGGAGGGAATCTTCGAATGAAAACACTTAAGTAAAAACCACGTCCTTCCTTTCAACAGGGCGTTGTTGCTGGCGCGCGTTCCAAGGGAGAACACAAACAGAAAATCTTCTTAACCATCTCCTTTGGAGGTATCAAAATCTTTGACGAGAAGACAGGGGTAAGTAAAAGAATCACATGGCATTGTGAGATTGAATCCATTGACAGATGTGCCCTTAAAAGCCTCTACTCTCTGGGCAGGAGTATCAAATAAGCATAAAAACACATAAAGCAACTGACAAACTTCATCAACTGTGATCGTCCATCAAAGGGAGGCTCTTCCCTGACTTGGCCACAGTGTTTCTCACAGTGTGATTGTGATAAAGGTGTCACACAGACCTGGGAATCTAATGGGAGACTGATGAGCTCTGAAGCGCGGTGGGTAATGTGACAGCTGAAGTTAAATTTCTTCGTGTGTTGGCAACTTGAGTGACATGCATCCTAGAGGGAGACACATGAATGTCTTTTGACTTGGTCAGAGCCTCCAGAGTCTCCTGAGTTTAGCCTGTGCCGCCCTGTAGTTGCTGTCATTGAAAAGAATGGAGTTTTCAATCTTAGAAAGAAATGTCAGGGCTCATGTGTCTGTTGAACTCACCAAGGAATTGGTTTGTGTTTTCATGAGCCCCTGCCCCCCAGCAGTAATTAGCTTCCACATTCATCCCCAGGGCTGCCCTGACATCGGTGGTTCTGCTCATTGATGATAAAGGATAAAGCAGAAAAACTTTCCATGCTCTGTTTAGTCCAGGGAGCAGAACTCAGATGGACGTGGTTCTTTCCTTTCATTCATTCCATGTTTCACAGCTTATAAAATACCTTTACGTATGTCACCTCCTTTGCACTTCCCAAGTTCATGTTCAAGTGTTGTAGATGCCAGACTCAACCAGCTGAGTTATTCAACCTTAGTCATTTTGCATTATATTTTCTCCCCTTTGTTCCGACTCCTGTTGGGATCCCATATGGGTAGGAGGATGATAATTTAACAGTAAAAAGGGTTTGGAGAGAAGTTATCTTTGAATAATTAGTAATAGGATAGATACTAGTCTACCCAGATTCACAGCAGCCAGAAGGTAGAAACCACCCAAGTGTCCATCAGCAGATGAGTGGATACAGGAAATTTGGTGCCCGCCTCCAATGGAATATTAATCCACAGAAAAAGGAAGGAAGTTCTGAGCCATGCTGCTCCATGAAGGAAACTTGAAGACATGCAAAGTGAAATGAGCCAGTTATAAAAAGGCAAATTTTGTAGGATTCCACTTCTATGGCATATCTAGAGAAATGAAATTCAGAGACAGAAAGTGGAACAGTCTGGTAGCAGGGGTGGGGGGGCATGTGATGAACAGCGAGTGTTTAGTGAGTGTAGAGTTACCGTCTGGAAAGAAGAAAATGGCGCTCTTGATGGATTGGGGTGGGGGAGGGGCCCTGCACAACACTGTCCATGCACTTTACACCCTCGAACTGTATGCTGAGGAATACTTAGAATGATAAATTTTTAGTTATGTGAAGTTTACCATTATAAAGAAGAGGTCATGTCAGTAACTCTGCTTCGTGGGGTACCTACTGTATACCTACATGCATATTAGTCATGTTACATACATGATTCGGTTTTGTTCTCACAGTAGTCTTACGGGAAAATAGCAGTTATTTTATCAAGCACATAATACGTGCCAGGCATTATTGTGAACCCTTTGTAAGTACCGGCTCTGTTAATCCTCACAACAGCCCTGGGAGGTAGATAGTGGTATCCTCTCTATTTTGTCGCTGGACATAGTGAGGAGAGAAACGCGGGTGTAATTCATTGAAAGTGGTGGTTGGAGACAGGATTAGAATCCAGGTTAGTCAGACTCATGAGTCTTCTCACTCAACCTTGATGCCTGTTATCTCTCAGCTGAGTGACTTTGCCAACGTTACCCAAAAAGTAGGAGGCAGATCTAGGATTTGGCCTCTCGTTTACCCAAGTCAATATCAAGGAGGTTGAGCTGTCTATTATTGAGAAAGATGGGCCTACCTGGGGATGCCTTGGGAGAAGGGAGTTCAGAATGAGGGCATGAGCACAAGGACTAAAGGAACTCTAACGCAACAAGATTAAGAGCCTAATGAAAGCCTGTCCTGACTTAAAAAAAGGACCATTTCTGAAACCAGGGATGTATTTCCTTCTCTTGGGGAGACTACAGTTTGGAGACTTGTGCTCAGTCTTGAACCTCACACTTGAGAAAGGACATAGGCAAATCAAAGAGTGTCTTGATGAGGGGGGCCAAAGCCGTTGGAGGACTAGAAACTATGTTGAACCAAGACTTCTCCACACGTGTAGCCTCCTGGGCTATAGACAAGAGGCAGAGAGCTGTGGGCTTGTAGGAACTCGTGGGATGTCATTGATCCCCTTAGCATCTTTACTGGCAGGAGACCAGTAATGTGGATCAAGCCTAACTGAGAGATTTATCTGCCTGAATACTACATCATCATCTCTGTAGTCTATGTGCCGCCGTGACAGCTGATATAACCAAAGGGGCAGGAGTGAGGTAGAGCGTCAGATACCTTATCTTGTCCAGGGGCCATGTTTTGGGGCATTGCTGTTCCATTATGTAACCTATCGTCAGATAAGCTGTGCCCAGTGGATCGATAAAATCCCAATCATCGAATTTTAACTCATGAGGAGAGGTAGTCTCTATTCTTGACTGAGTTCTAAATCCTCGGTCAAGGGTGGCAAACCTGGCCCCAGAGAGAGCTATCAGCACACTGTTGTGCTACTTTTGATTCTTCAGCTGTGCACAGAAGAGAACAATGATAAAATCACTATTTCAGCTCAAAGTCATTTGACTTGGTGGGAAAAAAATGTCTGATCTCTGACGGAGAATCGGGAAGAAGACAGAGTTAGGTTAAGTTTTCTGTTTCATTCACATTAGGCCCTGGTAGCACCTGGCTTCTGCATCCTGAGCTTGTTAATATATCTCAAGAGAAGTCTTGGGAAAGCTTGGAGAAAGGGTTGAATGTGTTAAAGCCTGAAGCAGAGACAACAGAGAGCAGAACACCCCCTATCAATAGTGTTCATCTCTCCCAAGAATTGTGTGGTAACAGGAGCGCACTTGTTCTGCATGACCCAACAGACAGTACCAAGATTGGGTGATAGAAGTTTCTTTGAAGCGGTATTGGTTTATGAGGAGGAGGAATTTTCTACCAGTTAGATGGACCACCTTCTGTGCTAGCGAGTTCCCCATTGCTTAGGAGTGTTCAAGCAACAACCGTATGATGGGGAAATTGTGGAAGGGAGTCAAGTAGAAGATGAAGTATTGAACAAATCACATCAAAGTTGAATCCTGAGACTAGTTCGAAAATTCTTTTTTTTTTCCCTTAAAGTCATCCCTGTTGATGTGATTTATCTTCAGAGAAATGGAGGTTTTTCAAACTCAACTGGAGATTATGAGCAGTGACAGTTTACCAAACCTTTGTTGTTGCCCAGTAGGGGACCAGATGAATTGTGCAGGATGAGTTTAAGTGAAGTATTTTGCCCTACATATCAAGAAATGGAAAACTGGGTTTTTGTCATTTGGAATGACAAATTTTAGTTGTTTATCATATCTAAAGTATTCTCAAGCTTGACTGCATTTTTTTTCAAACCAGAAAAAGAGAAACATTTGCAGAACGTGACAATAGCTAGAATTTTAAAATCCAAAAGCTGTCAAAAATGTTTTGATCCCAATTAAAGAGACCCTTTGCAGCAATTTACACCTTGTCTTGAATTTCAAAGGGTTCTTGATCCCAATCCTTACATGAGTAAATTCTGTTTTATTATTAGCATGTTGCAGGGACTAAATCAATATTGAAAAGCTGTTCGTATTTTCAGATAGCTAGGTATTGATAATGTGTCAAAGGGATCAGTACAAGTGCAGAAAATGTCATAGTATAAACTCATTGTTACTGGTAATTGTAGGAGCTGTAGCAAATCAGGAATAGATGTGGTTTCATATCAATGTTACTAGGTCCTCAAATAAGACTAATGGGTACTAAGGCAGGAGTGAAGTCATGTTCCTTGTACAGATAAAGAAACCGAGATTTGGGGAGCATCCCTCTCTTTCTCTGATTTGGCTGTAGACTCAGAACAAACCTTCGAATTTCAAATCTTCTGTCTTTCCAGGGAAACTCATTGACTTCTCTGTTGATTTACAGTTTTATTCCAGAGAATTACTATAATTGTATGCCTTAAAAAAAAATCATAAGTATTGGAGGACCCTGACAAAAAGTCTGTTTCTCAAGACAGAGGGCAGTAGCCTGCATCTTTTCAAAGATGATGTAGTATCTTGTTGCCGTAATCACATGTAAATTTTGCAGTCCATTTGGTCTCGCTAGCCCCAATTTAGTACTCTTATAGGTACCATCAGAAATGCATGACAACAATTCTGAGAAACAGGTGCCATTGTTATTACCATCTCACAGCTGAGAAAACTGAAATCCACAGTCAGTCCCACAGTACGTGAAGTAGCCAGAGCTGAGATTCAGTGCCAGGCAGTATGATCCAGAAGCCCTGATGCTAGTAAGATAGCACCAATAATAACAGACCTGCCTTAGTGTGTCTGGGCTGCTCTAGCAAAAATACCATACAGGAGGCGGCGGATAAACGACAAACATTTCTTTCTCACGGTTCTGGAACTGGAGAGTCGGTTATCATGGACCCAGCAAACTCATTTGTCTCGGGTGGGAGAGCCCTCTTCCTCATGGCAGGTGTCTTCTTGCTGCGTGTCCTCACATGGTGGAAGGGGTCAGGATGCTTTCTAGAACCTCTGTTATCAGGATACTAATCCCGTTCAAAAAGGGCTCTGCTCTCATGACCTAATCACCTGCCCAAGGCCTTGCTTCTTAATACCATCCCCTTGAAGGCTAGAATTTCAACATAGGAATTTGGAGGGGGGAAGACATAAACATTCAGATTGTAGCAATACCAAATTTTATGAATGATGTGCTTTTATATAAGAGCATATTCAGTAGTCTCTCTGTTTTATTGTCACCATTATTCATTTTCATGCTGATGACCTTTCCTGAGCGAAGTTACCAGGAGTGGAGTAAGCCCTAGAACTGTCTTATGGATGGGATGTTGGCCATGTAGCTGGTATGTGGTTAGGCGAGAGCAGATCGATGTCTCCTCTCGGCCATGTGATGCCACGTTTCCTGGGGCCTCAAAGATGGATGAGAATGAGACATGGTCCTTGCCCCTGAGCTGTTCACAGTCTGGTTTCACCAGACTCACAAAGCGAACTGACAGTTGCTAAGATCCAGGTGTGAATAGAGTTGTCAGGACTCAGGGGATCCAGACCAAGCTTGCCTCATATATTTGGGAATTTTCCACAGAAAAGGCGCACTGACATGGCAGTGGAGGAGTGAGCTACAGAGGAACAGAGAAGCAAATCAGGAAAGGAAAAACAATATTTCCAAATGCACAGGGTCTTAAAGGGAAAGATACATGTGTTCATTCTTCTCTGCAGAAAATATTTATTGAGCACTTCTGTAAACATGCAGATGAGCAAGGCTGTATCTTTTCATCACTATTGTCTATCTAGTTAGCACAATGACTTCCACATAGTAGGTGCTCAGTAATACTGCACAAAAAATAAATTGACTTAGTGATTAAGAATCAGCAAATATATGCAGAATTACTAGGACATAGCTGGGAGAGGTGCAGAGCCACCCAGGATTGAATGTTATCTCTCTTCATAGAGGGCTAATGGTATTTTAAATGAAATTGTTGCTTGTAAATTTCAGGGCTAATTCAATAACATATTCTTCAGTGAAAGCCAGATGTCACTTTACTTGTATCCCATCAAAAATAGGACTGTTCTTCCTTCAGTTTGAAATGGACGGTTGGAGTGGGGCTTGAGGAGAGCAGGTGAGGAAGAGGAAGAAAAGTGAGCTTGGGGAGGGAGATAGAAGAAGATGAAGGGGCTGTAGAGCAGAGTGCTGGGACCTGGGAATCTCTGGGGCATCCCTCTCATGCTGGGAGCCACTGAAACACTACACACAATTCTCCCCAGACTACAAACCTACTTATGAACTGGCTTATAAGCAGGACGGTATGGTTTCCAGAGTGTTCTTGTGTGTCCTGTCTCATTGGCCACCCAACAGTTCTGGAGGGTTTTATTGCTGCCTTTACAGATGAGTCTGCTGAAGGTACAGGGAGGATGAATAGCTTGCCCAAGGCTATCATGTGTAGCTATTATGTGTAGGAATTGAATTCACATTCACATTTTATAGTGCCCCAGCTTGATTCTCTACTTCATTGGTTCTTTCCTTGTACTGGGCATTTTGGAACTTTATGTCGGCAATATGTGGTTACAGCTTTGGGGGGAGAGGGTCCTAATGCAGGAATTGATTAGGGGGCCAAGAAAGCTAGACCTTTTGCGGAGTATAGGACAGTCACACACGACAAAAGTGTTTCCTGTGCTATATGACTTTTAAACATTTTACTAGACATTTGTGTAGATTAAAAAACCTATTTATAATGAACTAAATCTAAAACCTAACTCTGCACACAAGCAAAGTATATCCATAACACTGAATTTTCCAGAAATGCAACTGAACTACAAGAAGAGGGTACTTGGTTTTGTCAGATCCCCAAGAGCTGTTCATCATTTTAGAAAAACATTTTGGAAAAACCGTGTGGTAATCTTCAGGTTTGAGTTACCAACATGGTACTGTTGTGCCATTTTCGTGGTACCTATCCTGTTCACTCTAACTCGACTCAGTTGGCCCTTCCTTAAGAATGTCAGATAAGGCAGAAAAGAGCATCAGCAATATTGAATTGAACACATTTTAAACCCAAATTCATTCATTCATTCATTCATTCATTCATTCATTCATATTCTGTTGTAGTTGTAACTGTTTATATGTAGATATTCACATTATTTTTTGTTCAGAATCCTCTTTTCTTTATGTTATAATTAGGACATTTTGATGTGCTTGAACTTTATGTTTATAGGTAGATTATATAATCATTTGCAGGCAATAAAAGAAGACTTAGAAAATATTTGACATAAAAAGAAGGCATTTGGTTAGAAAAGATTAAGAACCCCTGTCTAGACCAGGCCACCATTTCATTGGTTCTTTCATTCATTCACTCATTCATTCATTCATTTCACAAGTGCTTATTAAATGAAAAGGGCATTCTAGTTGGTGGATAGAGATGAATCAGCCTAAAACCATTCCTTTGTGGAATTTCTGGTGTTGGAAGTAAGACAAATATAAATAACTATAAATGCAAGGCAAGAATAATTAATATAATAAGAGAAAGGTGAAAATTATCATGAATTTTAAAAAGATTATTTCTTCTATCTGGAAAAATATGGAATGATTTAAGAAGAAAGAGCTAAGCCTTAAAAAATGGACATGATGTGAAGTTGTGGTATTAAAAGACCAGTGTCTAGGCAAAGGGAATTATAGGGAGTGTTTACTAAGCCTGTACAGTGGGAAAGTCATGAAGGAGGGAAGGCATGGGGAAAAATGAGATGTCTGTTCTTCTGGATCTGAGGATGGGTAATAGCTATCAGTGAGAGTGAAAACAAAGAAGGTAGGCAGAGGCCAGATTATAAAGCCTGGAATATCAGATGGAAGGGTTTTGGTTCAGTCATGCCCATTTTAGCTCAAATACTATTCAATGTACGGGGAGGTGGTACAATGACTATAAGGCCACCCTTAGTTGTTCAGATGCCTTTTGCACATCGGGAACAGGTCCTTTAAGACTCATTGCCATTTGCCGGGAAGTTATTGCAATAAGTATATACATTTTTGATGACTATAACGTGTCTCATTCCCCTGGAAGCTGTGTAGTATACACCCTGACCAACTGTATGTGGCAGACCTGGGAGTATCTTCAATGGGTGAGCAGAAGGCTGCGGCTATCACATCTTGCAAACCACGCAATGCCCAGCTTTTGTGATTTTTCTCGGGGCAACCCCTCCACCCTGAATGTCCTTTGCCATGTTTCATATGGTGAATACCTCCTTTTTCAGGGTCTTGTAATGTCCACAGTAATGCCAACAGCAGTGTAACACACTTAAATTTATCAAGACCTTTCTCTGGGCAAAGTGCTTCTTCCTTCAACCAAGTGCTTTTTGCATTTCCTGCTGCCTGCAGGCAGCCCACATTCCTCACCAGTCTGATCTGGGCACCAGGGAGTGAATGGAGTGGGAGGAACATGGATTTGAGATCCAGACTATCTTGGATCTACTTTTGACCAGTTGAGTGATTGTAAAATAATTTTTCTTAATGACCTTGTGCCTCCTTTACTCTTCTTTTTTTTATTATTTATTATTTATTTTTTATTTTTTTTTAAAGATTTTATTTATTTGACAGAGAGAAACACAGCCAGAGGGGGAACACAAGCAGGGGGAGTGAGAGAGGGAGAAGCAGGCTTCCCGCCGAGCAGGGAACCCGATGTGGGACTCGATCCCGGGTCTCTGGGATCATGACCTGAGCCGAAGGCAGTTTAACCAACTGAGCCACCCAGGCGCCCCTCCTTTACTCTTCTTTAAGACAGGAATAATAAAAGTACCTATGTCTTAGGGTTGGGGCAAGATTAAATGAGGATTTAATTTAATTCCTTAAGACTTAGAATGGTGCCTGGTATATAGAAAGCTCTAGATGTTAAATTTTATATCCTTAGCTATATTGTCCCTTCTTTGGTACAGACCTTCTTATGTCCTCTTAGAAGAATGAAGAAATCCTTCTGTAATGCTCCTACAGCATCCTCTGCTTTCCTTTATCACAGCAGACCATCGTGCTCCCATCAGACAACACACTCCACAAGGTGCCTTGACTCCCCCATTGCTGTATCTGCAAGGTCTCCCATTGGCCCCAGCATGTAGTAGAAATGCTAGTTGGACACTGAAGGAAGGAGGAAAGGCAGGCAGGGAGGAGTAGAACAAAAGAGAAGGAAGAAAGGTACAAGGAAAATAATGAATAAGTCAACTTATAATGAAATGCTGATCATCTGGGCCAGATCTTGGAGCCAAAGATGCTCATTTTGTCATGCAGGCAGGCAGTGAGTCTGGGAAAGAACAATGTATCTGGGTTCAGAGTTAACCCAGCCCTGGGATGTCCTGGATGCAAGGTGCCTTGTTCAGTGACCAACCTACTCATTTGCAAATGAAGAAACCTAGAATCTAAACAGAAAGTGATGGCTGACTCCTACCCCCCACCTCTCCAGCCCCCCACCCTGAAATTCACATGCAAGGGACCCAGGATTGAACACTCCTCGGGGCTCCCTGGAGTCACTCTCTGATGCTTACAAAATAGGAAATAAGAAGCTTCCTCTTCCCTCCCTGGGCTTCCTTATTTTGCCTTTCTCTCCTCTTATGGTCTGGTCTCCTCCCTCTCTACCATCTCAAGCCCTTTCCTCCCTCATTTCACAGGTTCTTGGGAGCCTGACAGCAGCCCCAGATCCATTTCAATATCAAATAGGCTCAACATCTAAGAGGGAAAAATTGGGTCTCTGTATGTTTAGTGTCTCATTGGATGATACTGGATTTTAATTTATCACAATAAAGAATCAATTTATATAGCTCAAAACCAACATATTTTTAGAAAGTGGTACTATGAGGAAACTGCATTGGGATCATTCTGACAGGGCACAATTCATAATGGGGGTGGGGGGCACGGGAAGTATGTCCCTATTACCTGGAAAGTGAAACCATGAATGTTTTCAGGCAGACCTGGTAAATTCAGAAATATAATATCCTTCCCTTAATGAATCATTTTTATCAGTTTTGGTGTTTAAGGAGGTAAAAAGGTAACATTTTCTTTGCTAGCTGCTTTGAAATGCTGGGTCTCATTTCTTTCAATCCCCTCAGGACTCAACTAAGGCAGTATTATTACTCCCATTAAACGGATGAGGAAACAGACCCTGAGAGGTGAAGGGACTTGCACAGGGCTAAATATCCAGCCAGTTGCGGAGCTGGGAGCTGCCCCCGGCATGGCACAGTGGCCAGGCCCATGATCTTTCCAGTTCTGGTGGAGGTACCTCTCCCCCTCCAGGGTCAAGTAGCCACTCTCTGCTCTCCAGCGAGGAGGTCGAACTGTGTTTAGGGTGGTCATCATGCAGACTGGCCCCGGGACAGAAGGTTTATCAGCCACACTTTAGATTTCTGAAGGGGCTTATGAGCCACTGGTCTTAAAGCCACGGAGCCTGAATAGGCGGGGTGACCTTGGGCATGGCTCATCTGCTTACTCCCCGGGACTCCATCTCTTTAGCTATGGTTATCCCACAGACTTTTTATTAAAGGTCCAGATAGCAAACATGACGGGCCAGTATGGGCTCTGGCAAGGATTTCATTTTGCCATTGGATCTTGAAAGCCACCTCACACGGTATGTAAACAAACGAGTTTGAGTTTGCATAAAACTTTGTCAAAAAAAAATTATCTAGTTCATGAGTGAGCTGGACTTTGCTGGTTCTGTCCTGGATGAATAATGATTCTTCTCACTTTCTCATTCTGGTGCTCTGATGGGCCCAATGGGAGAGCAGGTTGGTGGGCACGAGGCGAAGATCTCAACGTTCTTCCTCTCAGCCCTCTGTTCCCTGCTCATTCACGGCTGACTTTTGGGATGGATGCAGAAGTGGGTTGTTGTTTTTAGTTTTTTTGGTTTTTTTATATACATATAAACTTTGAAGATAAATATTCAGCTCTGAAGAATTGTATTACTTATTGTCACTATTTGTTGAGGATTAATTGCCAGACACTGTGTGACGTACTTCTCATTTATTTTCTCATGGAATTCCTGCAGTCCATCTGTTAGAGAATTATCCTCCCTTTGCATATGAAATGACTAGGATTCAGGGAGGTTAGGTCACTTCACCAGGACCATTCTTAAGCTTTCATCCATCTCTTCATTCGACCAGTATTCATTGAGTACCTACTGTGTGCTGGGGAATATTCTCAGGGATGTGCACACATGGGTGAATGGGATAAAGGTCCCTGCCTCGGAGAGTTTGCCTTCTGATGTGGAAAGACGGAGAGAAAATAGTAGACACACGTAAATCCTGTATTCTGTTAGAGAGTAGTCAGTGCTTTGGAAAAGGAAAAAGTAAAGCAAGATCAGGGCATTTCTGCACTGTACTTTCTTTGTCCTTGCAGAGGGGCCTGTGACTCATGTGCATTGTAAATCACAAATATTAACGTGCTCTGGGAGCTTCCTGTAGTTTTAAGGGTCAGCTGAATAACGGAGAAAGACACTTCTGGAAATTCTCATGCAAATTCCAGAGGTCTTTAGACTTGATAAATCAGAGCTGTCCTTTTGGGTGTTTCCGCTTTTATTTAGAAGGCGGATGGCTTTCTGTGGGGTCTGCTGTTGTTCGTTTCTCTCTCTCATGCGTTGCTTTTAAATTTTAATTTAAAACACATTCCCGTGACTCTGCCATGGTTATTTAATGGTTACTTCTATTTTTATGAAGACCCTCCTCCCCAGAGCCGTTTGTGTCAGAATGGTGATACTACAAGTAGGCACAGCGCTGGCATGATGGTTCTTTGTGCTCCTCTGGAGTCCTTCTCAGTGGCGGCCTGATAGGCGGGGACAGTAAACGAGTGTGTGTCCTAGAAAGTGAGAGCTGGGGTCAAGGTGAGAGCTCAGTCAGACCCCACGCCTCGGTGGAGATGTTCTGGGGAGAACGCGTGAGCTGGGTGACCGGTGGCACAGACGGAGCTCGGGCTCTGCTGCGAAGGGCTGGGTTTGAACCCTCATTCAGGGAAGAGCAGGTCGAACTGTGACCCCAGAAGCAAGAGCGACAACAGTGGTAACCCGAAGAGGGCTAACAGTGTTGTCCCACATGTTGTTGTAGGTGCTTCATACACATCTCATTTCATACCTTCATAAAGCAGTGACTCTCCTTTGGAGTCAGAGAGCAGTCGTCAGCCACCCACAAGAGGGAGGTATTAACTCTTGTGCATAAAAGGTGACATAGAGGTTCAGAAAGGTGCAGTGAGTTGACGCCCCGTCTCAGATAGTAAAAGGCGCCCTGTGCCACGCATTGCGTCATATCACCCCGGGCCATGGGCCAGACTAAGGAAACTGGTGTGTGAGTGGGGACGTTCTGCCATGGAAGGCTGGCCTGGTACCTTGAACGAGATGCTTCGATGTTCAGTGATATTCTGGTTTATATTTCATTTGTACTACAGTTAACTGATTGTGTGTGTGTTGTGTGTGGCATTAGGAGGTGCATTTTTGTATCTTATAGTCACTATTTTCTTGCACCTCTCCCCACTTTTCCACGGGCCAGGAGCAATCGTGCTAAGCTGGAAAGGCATTTGCGTTATTTCTCGCAGATACGGGAAGTGGAGAGAATAGGAACTTTAAATAAGGACGCAAAAACTCTAGACTGAGTCATTTGAAGGCAGGACCCAGGATTTGGCCGTTCTTGTATCTCCTGCCCTATGTATGGTACATAGTAAGCTCCCAGTAGATATTTACAGAGTTGCACTAAATTCCCCATTGTTAAGTCAGACAGCTGGTGATTCACCTGCTTGTCTAGCTGTGTCTGTCTAAAGCCGTTGGCCATTGTGGGTTGCCTCTACAGTCCATCAGCAGTTACCTAGCTGAGACAGAAAACGGGAGCTCCGTCTGCTCTGGTGGTGGACTTCACTGATAGAACACATTTCACTCAAGCCGAGCCCTTTGTAGGGCTCCTCGAATTTCTAGATGAAAAGAGGTTACATACAGTGTGTTAGAAGTTGCATGTAAGGTATTAAATCTCACTTTCTGGTATTATTAATGACCTTAATGTCAAGATGCCTTGTTTCCCCCATTTTTCTTTCTTTCCCCTGATCTAATATACCTTTATCTTCTCATCCCTGTTCCCCAGTGCTCGTATGCATGTGAATACGTCACTTTTATTCTATTGCCATATTCATGCTCTAAGGACATTATCACATACAAACACTGTAGAAGATCTAAAGCATAACCTGCTATGAAAGAAGTAAAACATGCTTGAGGGGAGCATAGGATCTAACTGGGGGGAAGGAAAGGAACAAACATATATTGAGCACCTACTGTGTGTCTAGCCCTCTACTAATATTATAATACAGGTTCCTGGAGGGCAGCAACTCTTGCTTTCTTCTACCCATCCTATGCCCTCCCAGAGCAGGGAGTCTTCCCCAAGGAGGGAGTCCCTTCAAGGACCTGTGGGGTCTGTACCACAGGATTTTGTTGCCAGGCACCCTGGGTCCTGGAGCACGTGCAAGCATGTTTTGCTCTGAAGGATGAGAGAGAGAAGGTTAGCCTAGCAGGGGTGGGGGTGATGAGGGAGTGCTGTGAGGGTGCTGAGTGAATTACACACACGGTCTCATCCAGTCCTCATATTCACACTGTGTTACTAACCCCATTCTGCTGGCTGGAGCCACGAACACTGGGGTTGGGGAAGGACAGAGGTGCCCTAGGCACCGAGGATAGAGGCCCGTGACTTCACAGGTTTGACCTGAGCGGGGCCTCATGGTCTATCTGATGATCCTACATCAGACCTGGCACGAAGCAATTTCTGCCATCGGCTGCTCTTGTACTATGGTTCCAGGCCCACATTGTCTTGGGATCCCACCGGCACTCATCATCCTCCAGCTGCCTCAGTCACATAGCTCAGGGATTCGCCTGCCGGAACGGATTTGACTTCTTAAACTATTTAGAAAATCAGGAGATGCAGAGCTGTAAGAAATTACCAGAGAAGCATGGCCTCAAGATTTAAAGATAAAATGCCTGCCCCTCCAGAGATGGAGGTCTGAATTTTTCATGATGTCTAAAGGATACACAGACTATTTTGAAATTGCATATTTAAAACATTTGAAGATAAAGATGGCACTGGCAATCGTCTAAACTCAAGACAGTCACTGCTGCACTTGGGGAGGGAAGATACATCCTCCTCTCCGTAAACGGGTCCCAGGAGAGTATCTGAGACTCTGAGGGGCGTGGTCTGGTGCCTTTCACCCATGTACGTGGACACCCAAAGTCACACCGTGATAGTGGACGGAGCCTGACCCTTCTTTGTATTTAACACCCCTTCTACTTCTAAAAACAGCATATATTTATTGTAGGACATTTACGAAATACAGAAAACCTGCAGAGAAGGAAGTAGAAATTATCTGAAGTACCATCACTTAGAAACAAACCCAGACAATATTTTGGTGCCCGTACTGCCAGTCTTCTTTACACAAACACGACTTTATTTTTCAAAACCAAAATTTTCCTGTACATGCTGCTTTGTAACCTCCTCTTCTGCCTCTGTGCGTTTCCTCTTTTATTAAATATTTCTCTAATATTCTCAGTCACTGTAAAGCATTCTAGCATTTGTGTGCAACATAATTTAATAAGCACCATCTTCTTAGTATCTATGTCTTTGGGCTTGTCTTTTTGTAGACATCTGTGATGATTTCCTTTAGTCACATATCAGAATCACTGGTATGTATATGTACATACAGACACACAGTAGGTGCTCAGAATCACATGTATGTATATTTTTAAGGCTTTGATTTTTTTTTTTTTGGTCAAATTATGTTCTAGAAATCTGTACTGCCCGATGTGCAAATACTGTTTTCACTACATATTTTGAGCATGTTATCATTTATTTTTTTTTAAGTTTTTAAAATTTATTTATTTATTTGAGAGAGAGAAAGAAAGCACGGGCAGGGAGCAAGGGGGAGAGAGAGAAGGAGAAACAGACTACTTGTTGAGCAGGGACCCCAACGCGGGACTCAATCCCGGGACCCTGGTATCAGGACCTGAGCAGAAAGCAGGCACTTAACTGACTGAGGCACCCAGGTGCCCATCATTTATTTTAAAACAGAAATTTTTAAGCTTTTTGATATTAAACTTAGCATGTAATACCTCTGTCTTTATTTCATTAGCCATTCAGAATATTTATCAGGGCAGCAATGTAATTTCATAGAGTATATTTTATACTTATGAGACTAATCGTCCTTTGGCTTTACCTACAGATCTGAATGGTGCCAAAAGGCCTTGAGAGCTGGCTCAAATTGGATTTCTTATGGAGTTGGCTTATCAGTTCTCAAGCTGTTGACTCTCTGGACCACAATTATACCCGTGGACCTACACTGTCTCCGGCCCATGTACAGACAGTGTTATCAATTCCCCACATATGCATAAATGTCATCAAAAGGAGAAAACTTGAGAGTCTTCACAATCATAATATAAGATTTCTGATCTTTGACTTTCAAGCAGAATAAAATATATGTAAATATTCATCGCTACTCATTGAGCAAGTCATTTCACCATTCTGAGCCTAAGTGTCCTCCATCCTGAGATGGAGATGGGAATGGGAATGACTTTGGCCTTCTTCAGAAGTCTGTTGCAGTAAGGGAAAGTGAATGCATGTTCAAGCTCTTTGCAAATGAGCGCTCCTTGATGATGTGCATTATTTTTGTTCCAAGGGAAGAATAAAGTTGGCATTCAGCAAATGTTTATGAGTGAATTAACTTCTCCTTTGGTGTTTTCCATTCCAATAATTTGTGTAATTTATGGAGAACAAGTTTATGGAGCTAAGGAATGCAGCCTAGGTCTGTCCAAATTCAGAAGTAGTGGGATCTGAAGTAATGAGGTTTTTCTATCAGCTTCCTCCAGATCGCTCTAGTACCCCCATGGTGCTCATCAGTCCAGTTTCTTGCTCACAGTGCTCTTATTCCTGCCACTCTGATAAGGTCTTCTAGAGAACCGAATGTGCCTTACACCTCCTGGGGCCATTTCTCTAGCCTCAGAGAACTTTCTGCACAAATCTGCCTTTGCTTTTATCTCTTTTTATGGAACTATGTGAATATCACTGAGAGAGTTAAAGTTAACTATTCCATCGTGTATAAAATTCCATCCTTAAAAACCAGAGCTTCCATCGGCTCCTTGGACAAGTCATTTGTTTTTCTTTTCCTGATATCATCATCTGTAAAAATTAAATTCTCCTATCAAACACTTACCACACACACACGCTGTGTCCCAGGTACTGGCATACCAAGATGGATCAGAGAAACCCCCTTCCTCCACAGGACTCATGACCTAGCAGCCAAGGAAACAGCCAGTTAGATGACAGTGTGATAAGGTCACTGCGTGGTCCCCTCCCCTCATATTCAGACATGTGTGCTTCTGTGTTAATGCCCTGAAAAGGAAAGCAAACAATCGTGCTACTTAAGCGAGCAGATGAGATTTAATCGATCCATACTGGGAAAGTTGGTGACAAAGAGACACAACATGGAGATCCTGAGCAGAGACCGCATCACAGAAGCGATCATTGGTGGGGAATAAATCCCACTCAGGCTGGTGCCCTGCTAACCCCCACAACCAAAGGAGAAACCGCCGTCAGGTCAGACTGCATCTGTCTTTCTTGTCCTTTGTGTGTAGTGTTTTGGTTTTACTGTGTTTTTCTGCCTAGAGCTTTCTTCCAGTGTCTCCCACCAACCCACTCACTGTTTGCCCCCTTCCTTTATTTGGCTGACCCTAGTTTATCACGCAGGCCAGGTGCCTTCTTTTCAGAAATTTCTCCATAACCTACCAGCCTTGGCTAGATAGCATTTGTCTGTATTTTCAGGCATCAGCCATTGGTAATAATTATTAAAACGTGTTTTACAAAAGGTAGAAAAAGCCCAAGTGTCCATCGATGAATAAATGGGTAAACAAAATACGTCCTATCCATACAGGAGACTGTTTCTCAGTCTCAACAAGGGAAGGAGGTCCTGACACATGCTGTGAAGTGGATGAGCCTTGAAGATAGTTAATGCCGAGGTAGGTCAGTCATAGACAGACACATATTGTATGATTCTTCTTTTATGAGGTTTTTGGAGTAGTCACATTGATAGAGGAAATAGCATGGTGCTTGCCAGGGGCTGGGGTGGGGGTGGGGGGCACATGTCAGTTAAGTACAGAGTTTCAGGGCACTTGGATGGCTCAGTCAAGTTAAGTGTCTGTGTTCAGCTCAGGTCATAATCTCAGGGTCCTGGGATCAAGTCCTGCAGGGAGCCTGCTTCTCCCTCTCCCTCTGTCCCTCCCCTCTATTCATTCTCTCTCTCTCTCTCTCACTCTCTCTCTCTCTCTCTCTCTCAAATAAATAAATGAAATCCTTAAAAAAATAAGTACAGAGTTTCAGTTGGGGACAATGAAAAAGTTGTACAATAGTATAAATGTTCTTAATGTCACTGACCTGTACACTTAAAAAATGGTTACAATGTAGTTTTTATGTTACGTATATTTTATCATGATTTAAAAAATACATTATAACTCGCTGTATTATTATGACAGCTCCCACGAGAGCAAAGGCCCAGGGTTTTCGTTATTGTGTTCTTAGTACTAAGCACACACCCCACAGACAGTAGGTACTCACTTAAAAAAAAGTTGGACAAGGGGCACCAGGATGGCTCAATTGGATAAAAGTCTGCCTCTTGGTTTCTACCCAGGTCATAACCTCAAGGTCATGAGATGGAGACTCTGCATGGGGCTCCATGCTCAGTGTGGAGTCTGCCTCTCTCCCTCTGGCCCTCCCTCAACTCATGCTCTTTCTGTCAAGTAAATACATCTTAAAAGAAAAAAGTTAAAATGAGTGAATATATGTAGAAGTTGTCTATTATTACCATATCAGACATATTAATACCCATATCATATTAAGACCCTAATTTTATAGATCGGAAAACTCGGAGGGGAGCGTTTACCTTCCTGGAACCACGCAGCTCATAGCCGTCCACATCAGGACTGAGACCAGATGCTGTTGACCCCGGTCCATAAACATCCTTCTGTTCATGCCAGCCCGTATTTGCTGTCAGTGTCTACACACAGTCAATAGGACCAGAGAAGGCCGATGTAGATACATGAAATGGAAATGCCCTGTCTTTGATCACAAATGATGGTAGAAGGCTGAAAAGAATGTAGACAAGGAAAAGGAGAAGAGCCTGTAGAAGACTTCCCTGGGATACAGTCACTTTGCATTTGCTTTTTACTTTTTCTAATCTCTTGCCCTATAACCAAAAGAAGTGGAATGGGAAGATTGATTGAACAATCAGTTGTTTCCCAAGGGCCGTTCCAGAATCCCAGTCTCTTCTTCAGTAATTTAACCTGGAAGGGGCTTTTGCTAGAGGGTAGAGCCCACGTGATTGGGGATGGACAAGATGATTTAATGGGCCTCTTCCTGCCCTAATTGCTAATCTTCCTTGTGGGAACCCCCTTCTCGTGCTATGTTAAAGACTCCATTAATTTGTTTATATATAAATTCAAGCTACTTCAGTTCTGTCACACGTCTGAGAGGCTTCCCTTCAAGAGTCCCTGGCTTGTACCACCCATTAGGATTTACTGATAAGAGAGATGCATTATGCATTTTATTACCTTGTCTATGGAGTGTGTATAACAACTATAAAGTACATTCATGTATAGTATGAATAACTGTCAGGGTAATTGATAAAGTAGTCTGTGATAAAGGTAGCCAGGATGGCATTCTTAGATGCTGAGGTCTCTAAGTGCTCAAGAGGAGGGGGCAGAGGCACTAAATAAACCCAGCCTTTGAGAATCTGCTGGCATTCAAAAAAAAAAAAAAATAGCCAACCAGAATCTTTAGGCATGCATTTCACTTTCAAGTGTAATTCTTTTATGTTGCAATTCATATCTGCTGACACACTGGAATCAACTCAAATAAAGGAATGTCATAAATCTTGCAGTGTTTGGATTAAGCACGTGTTGGTTCTGGAAGAGGTCTAGGAGGAGGCTGCCCCTGTGTGTACATAGTTTAAGGGTATCAAAAGGCTGGAAAGGATGTTGATCTGGTTTAAGACAAGTGACCCAGCAGCAGCCGGTCCGCCTGCATGCAGTATTCAAAGAAATATCAGTCCATCACCCTCGGTAGATGCATTGTTCCTGGCCTTGGTGATAATATCAGGGACAAACAGCCCCTCACCTATCGGTTAGCAGCCTTCTCCTTTGCACCAGTTCCCCACGTGTACTAGCTAGTATCTTCCAAACCAGACTACCTGGGAGGTATGTCCAGCTGTGTTCTCTAGGCCATGCCATTTAACTTCTCTAGAAGCTGTTCTACATTATTCATTTGGAAAAGAATTCTGACCAGATTCACACACCCACAAACCTCCCGGGGCCGTTGAGAGGATTAAATGAGGTAATGCACGGAAGGCGCCTGGAACAGTGCCTGACACACAGTACGTGCCCCGAAGCCTGTGCGGACCGCAGCATTTTCACCCGACAGGTAAGGAAACCAGTTACAGTGAGATGAAGAAGCTTGCCCAAGGTGATGGATGGAAGAGTGGAACCTGGGTCTTTTTCATTCCAGGGTCTAAAATCATTCTGCACTTGCGACCTGTCTGCGACATGGTTTCCGTGTTAACATCACACATTGGCCCTTGTTCTGACTTTTGAGCCGAGAAGGAGGGAGCTTTGTCTTTTCTTTACCCCACTAGTCTCACAGCCTGTCCAGAACTGAGGGAGGGATGGAATGGTGCAACCTTCTTTGGTAGAATTTTCCTCCTTCGCCTGGAATCTGTTAGTCCCTGAGCACACAGTTGTGTCTCATCCAAATGTAAATTAACGGGGTCCCTTTGGACTTCCATTCTTTTTTGCAGTATGATCTCTGTACCCCCCCCACCCTTAAATACCTGTTGGTATTTTTACAGTGGCTCCACACTCTTACTAGAGTGTTTGATGACCGACCATTGCTGACCTCAGCCATGGCCATAGATTTTTCTTTTACAGCTGTTTTGCAATTAGACTGGTCTCGTTAGCTGGGGGGAAAAAGTGCTAGAGAAGGAGTCAGATCCAGGATAGAGGCCTTTACCTCTCTACCTACATGCCTTTACTTCTCTGTCTTGGATCACAAGAAAAATGCCTACTGTTTCTCTGAGTGGCTGAGTGCTTGCCCTGTTGTGCTGGAGGATTTCAGATCTGCCGGGCCAGCAGAGCTGGAGCTGCATGTCCCAGGGTGAGAGCAAGGACTGACCTCTCCTCTGCCTTCCCTAGCCATCTTGAGAATCCTGCCATCTTCATGAGGCTTTTACCACTAGCACTGGAAGGGAAGCAAACAGCAACATTTGGGACAGAGCTTCAGCGTGAAGACGCCAATTAAGCAGCTTAGAAGCAGAACCAGGGCTTGGAACCAGGAAGAGTCGGTGGGGAAAATACACGTTCAGTGCTGGTTCCACTTGTGAGTTGCATGGCCTTGGCAGACTCTGGAGCTCGACGTTCTTAATTTGTCAGTGCTGATCTGTAGTGCACCGCACAGACGGTTTGAATTAGACTGTGTGTGTCCGAAGTGCTTTGGAAACTGTGGCATGCCCAGTGAAATGTTAATAGCTACACAGGTGGAAAGAGAGTGGCCTCAGGAACCAAAGGGTGAAATGGCTGGGGCAGCTCTACCCTGGCCAGCGACCTCATCTTGGGCCCGGACCCTCTCTGAGCCTCATTTTTTTCATCTGTGAAATTGGCAAAACCATCTTAAGTCTCCACACCTGTTTCACAGAGTGGTCCTCAGGCTCCATCCAGTATGATGTCCATACGTGTGTTTGTTTAAAAATTGAACTCTGCACACTCTGCAAATATTAACCCCTATCTCTATGATGGATATGGCCTAGCAGCAGAGTAGCCCATCTTTGTCCCTGTGAATCCAAAGGGCACCTTTGTAAGTGCAGCACATTTTCCCAGGGAGAAACCTTACTTTTCACTGCACAATTTCCAGCTGTCTCAGCCACAAGGATCTTCTCATTTATTCCATTCTTTAATTGGAGAGGGAGAATGAGAAAAACAGAAGTCAAAGTGAGGAATCATTGGGCTTTTTCCACACAGGTACGAATTATAAGAACTGTGGCTGTCTTTGCCTCTCATTTTCCTGTCTGCTGGACAATGTTTGCACGGTGCTGAGATGAAGTCACTAAGATCTCTATTCAGGATAAATACTAGTTCTGCTTTGTACCGAAAGATATATGCCAGGACATAAAAAGAGTTCTCTCCATGGTGTTCCTTTTAATTCATAGCAGATACAGAGAACTGTAGAAAGCCACCTAATTACTTCTTGCTTTATATTTCAGAGATTATAGGTATCTTAGTAGATTCAAGGGAAGTCTGGTATTAAAGGCACTTTTTAACCCCCCTTTATAACCATCACTTGGGTCTGTGGGAGACAATATTGATTCCAGGAACTATTTTCAGCCTTGGGCTCCCTTTGTCCTTGTATGAGTGCGTGAGACACCGAGGTGTCCCCTCTGCCTTTATTGGCATCCCTTTGGTCACTTGTAAAATGAGGGCACTTCCTAAACTAGCTTCTAGAGAAGCATGCCATTCCTGTAGGCAGTTTGACTGAAGGGTCCCAGCCTGTCTTCTGAGCTATCTCTGTGCAAGTGCCCAGCACTCCCAACATGAGACTGTGTCCCTGAACAGATCTTGAACCTAGTCTGCTGAACTGTGGAAGTTGCATATATCCTTGGCATGTTCATGATACATTAGATCATGCACAGAGTAAGGGGGAAAGAGTTAGAATCCCCATGAACCGGCTGAGCTCTGGAGGCAAAAAATGCTGTGTCTATATCAACTTTTTCTGCCTGAACAAACTCCCCATGGCCTATATAGGTCCCCTGCTTTGCATGATAATCAGGCTCTTTAAAAAGAGGCTCCAAGGCAGCCCAGATTCAGTTCCCTTCCTTAGAAACCCTGTAGCCCTGTGGGAGATGCCCATGTATGCCCTCTTCACCCAAAGCAAGGCCTGGCTTCCCACAAGTTTTTTTTTTTTTAAGAGGCCCACTCAGAGAAGACCCCTAGCCCATGTGGCTTTTCCTGCCCACCCTGACCGAAAGCTCTGTCTTTCCTTCCTGAAGACCCAAGAAGCTTTAGGTCTTCCTTCTAGAAGTAGCCTTTAGTGTATGTAGCTATTTAGACTTAAATCTAAATCAGTTAAAATTTAAGAGCTCAGTTCTTCAGTCACACCAGGCACATTTCAAGTGCTCAAAAACCACATGTGGCTAATGGTGTATAGATATGCACATATAAATGGATAGGTAGATACAGATATGTCTATGCCCCCAATTCCTGATGTAGAGCTCCTGAAACCTTTGAAATTTCCTAAGCATTAAGAACACTAGGAGCATCTTTTGTTTTAATATTTGATCTTTGACTCTGGTTCCTGATACAGAGCTTCAGATCCCTTGGAGTTTCCTGGATGATGGGATGTCTTTTGTGCTAATGAGGCAATTTTTGGCGGGCTCCTGGATAGCTTCAGGATGGGGGCTGGTCACCAGAAAGGCCATGCCATGATGAGGAGCCCACCCTCCTCTCCTACCAATGGGAGAGGTGCTAGATACTGAGTTAATAATCAGGCATGCCTACATGATGAAGCCTCCATAAAAATTACAGGGTTTGGAGAGCTTCCAGGTGGGTGAGCATATGGAGGTCCAGGAAGAGTGGCTTGCTCAGAGAGGGCATGGTCACCCGCACCTCTTCCCACATACCTTGCCCTATGCATCTCTTCCATCTGCATGTTTCTTGGTTGCATGCTTTTATAATAAGCCAGAGATACAATAAACTACTTTCCTGAGTCCTGTAAGTCATTCTAATAAATTAAAACTGAGGAGGGGGTTATGGGGACCCGGATCTGTAGCCAGTTGTCAGAAGCACAGGTAACAACCCAGGCTTGCTATCAGAATCTGAAGTCAGGGGGTGGTCTTCTGGGATGGGGCCCTTCACCTGGGAGATCTGACGCTATCTCCAGGTAGGACATTCAGCCAGTGTTGCTGAGAATTGCTTGGTCGGGGGGAAACAATCACAGATCTGGTGCTAGAAGCATTGTGAGGCTTGTGGTGTGCAAGTAAAAGAGACATTCAGGAGGAGGGTCTCTTGTATTCGACCATATTGGATAGCATAGATTTAGAACATTTCCTTCCTCATAGAAAATTCTGCCAGATGGGAATGGGATGAAAATGCCCCCCGCATACTAAGTACCTACTCTGTGTCAACCCCATGCTAAGTGCTTTCTAATCCTCCCCACTCACTCATGATTTAACACATGAGAAACCTGTGGCTGAGGGGGTTAACCTGGCCAAGGACACAGAGCTGGTAAATCGCTGAGCGAGGACTGGACTCCGTGTCTGTCTGCTCTGAAACCTCGCTGAATCACCATTCCACGCTGGCCCTTGATAATTTCTGCAGGAGACGCAGGTCTCGCCTGTGTTTGTTACTGTTGAGCACCTTCTGGGAGCCGGCAAGGTGAGGGTGAGCAGCAGGACAGGGTCTGGCCGGTGCTGGCGCTAGGGTGTGCTGGGGATGATGCCAGCCGTTTGCTTTATCCATGCTCCTCCACTGAGTACTTTCCCGGCATCCATCATGTGCGTTGTGCCAATAAGCCCATCCTATACTTTTATTATATCCACTTCATAGATTAAAAATAAATAAATAAAAGAAGTTTGGCAACATGGCGGTCAGTAAATGGTAGATCCCGAACAAGAACCCAGGTGATATGGACTCAGTAGCCCCGTCATATCCACTGCGTCTTGCTGCTTTGACTTTCCTCCATCTGATTTCTGTCTCACTCCCAGCAGAAGAGTTCTCAGGCTCTGCTCAAACATGGAGGACCTCAGTGAATATTCTGCTTGCTTTGGGAGAGTAAACAGAGCAAAATATCTGAGTGGAGTGGTTGCTTCTGAGTGTAGGAGCCTCCGTGGTCCCTGGAGAGCCGACCCTGGGTAAAGGCTCACCCTTGCCCTCCACTCCTCAAGTGCTAATCGATGCAGCAAATACACCTGATTGACTTCTTGTCAGAGCCCCACTTGGCAACAAAGAACAACATCTTCTGTAATTTGAAAACTGATTACAGACCTGCAACCCTGGTTTGCTTTTTTTTTTTAAACACAAATGGAGCTTCTCTTTAGGAGTGAGCAAAAGCTTTCCCAGTTGATTCCGATACATTTCCAAGGAGATTTCTTTGCCAACCCGCTCTTAAGAATCTACTCAATTACAGTAACGGGTCTCAAAGATACAGCAAAGAGCACCATCTGCATTCCATTTCCATTCATTAGGAATCCAAGCTGAATAAAAGAGATGTACCATCATAAACAGTATTTATCCCATTTTCTTGTGTATCTGGAGTGGTCTGTTAACAAATTCTAACTATAGAGTTGGTATATCTGAAATCCCAAATAGCAAATGGCTGGGAGGATACATGAGAATGCAGTGAGTGGCCCTGAGCTCTACATTCATATTTTGGCCCAGGAAGGGAATTTAAACGAGGATCAGCAAGGCTGGGAGACCAGGTCAGTTTCCATAGAAACCACTCCTTACAGTGACTCTGAGGCATCACCAAAAGCAGCAGGGAAGTGTTCCAGCCTCTAGTTGAAATCCACTCTCTCCTAGTGCACGCATTTGGAATTCCTTGACTTCCCCCTCAAATACACGTCACAAGTGGTCACATTTATGAGGAAGAGCATGTGGCTCTGGAACACAAGAAGTCTGGATTTAAGTCTGTGTTATACCACTATGGGAAAAGAGAATGGGCTGTAAAATCAAACCAAGGAGGCTCCTGTCCTGGATCTAGAGCCAGAGTCTGCAAAGGACAGTGGCTGGCAGGCGGAATCCTGCTTGCCAGCTGTTTATACTTTGTGTAGTCACAAGCTAAGAAGAGCTTTTACAGTTTTTAATGGTTAAAAAAAATTAAAAGAATAAATCACATTTCACAATGTGACATTTAAATTCCATTATCCATAAATAAAAGTTCTCTGCAACAGGACCCCACTGATGGGTTTCCATGTCATCTGTGGCTGCAGTTAGAGCAGAGACCATGTGGCCCCCAAAGCTGAAAATATTAGCTTTCTGGCCCTCTGCAGAAAAAGTTTTCTGACCCCTACTGTAGATTCTAGACCCCTGATCTAAAAGGTAGAGTTAGGGGACCCTGGGTGGATCAGTCGGTTAAGCGTCCAACTCTTGACTTTGGCTCAGGTCATGATCTCAGGGTGGTGAGATCGAGCCCCACATCGGGCTCCACACTCAGCTTGGAGTCTCCTCTCTTTCTCCTCCTTACTCTCTGACCCCCCCCCCGCCCACTTAAACTTGCTCACATGTGCACTCCCTCTTTCTCTAAAACAAATCTGTAGAAGAAAAAATGTAAGGTTACTGCTTTGTACCTCAGTTACCTCATTTTGAGAAGAAGAGTGAGTAATAGCCCCATCACAGGGCGGGTGTGCAGGTTCAGTGTGGTCATAAATGTCAGTCATGGAGCCCAGTTCCTGTGCATAGCCGACACACCATCAAGCCCGTTGGCGACCGCATGAGTTCAGTCAGGTCACTTAAACTCTGATTCTCAATGACCTCATCTGGGAGATGGAGCTCATACTACCTACCTCACAGGATTTTTCAAAGGATTAGTGGGGTAGCCCATCCATAACAGTACTGGACAATTTTTATTTAGCACTTACTTGACACATGTGAAAACTGAGACAAAAAATGGTTAAGGGACTTGCCTACCCACGCAGGCAGTAAGTGACAGAGCTGGGCTCTGCAGTAGAGCCCACCACTCTCAACAACTCTGCACCCAGCCTGGGTGCCTGACAGGCCATGAGTCTCCAACCATTCCCTTCCTCTTCCTCCTCCCTGCTCCCACAGTCGTAAATTCTTCATGCCCCTGTCTAACTCTACTGCCATTCTCTTGTATTGTCATTAGTTCTTCACATTTTTGTCTCGAGCATTCATTTACAAGTGTATTATAATTGACCAAATGTGTAGTTACGATCCTTCCTAGAATGTGGTTTTCTTAAGCTTGGAAACCATATTTTTTTCATCCTTGTAACCCTGGCTTCGTACATGTCCCATGACTGGTACAGAGTTCCTGTTGGCTAAGAGTCTGGATGAATGAGTGACCAAAACAATGGAATTTTCAATCCTGTGTCTGTATTTTATTACACTAAGCGTGTGTGGCTTCCTTGGGTGGTGTGCATTGTAAAGCATTCGTCATACAGCTGGCTTGAGTGCTCTCCTGGGCAAAGGAACTCAGGAGGAGCCTATGCCTGACTGGGCCCTTGAGCTTAAAAGAAAGTTAAGAACACATATTAGCCTCCTTGTTGAAAAAGATCTTTTCAAGGTTGCCTCTATGTCGGCTTGGCAATTTCATTCATAATTGTTCTTCGAAAGCCCAATGGTAATTTTCAGGCGGAATATAGCATTAGGACCTGCTAGGCAAGCCATTGGATCGCCCCCTCTTGGTAATGGTCCACCCCCTGGGCTTCAACGGAAGACCTGGAGAGGCAGCCTTGTGGATGTGGACTGGCTCAGGGTGGTCTGGCCCAAGCTTCACGGTGGGAGTGACCGCAGCCCCTCCTCTGCGGCACATCTTCGGCCCTCTGACACAGGTCCCTGAAGCTACTCTATGCTTTGCTCCTCATAGACTGGAAGTAAACTCAGCCGGGTAGAAAGGAATGCTGAAAATAAGCAGATAATTTGACTATCTACCTGAGCCCCTAGAGTAAAAGAAAGCATGGCAGCAAGAATGTCGTAATGACATCACAGACTCTTAGGTGTTGGAAGCTTTTAATTTACCCCAAGTGTTTAATGGTAGTATTACTACCCATCCTTGGCAGATGTTGAAACTGAGGTTTCAGAGGTACTGTTTCTACGTAGACAGTGTTCTGGAGCCTCTTATTTGGTTCCCGAATGTCTAACCCAACCTCACCGCAAATGCCTCCTAAATTCTAGGTAGAGATTATTCAGTCATTTCTCTATTGGACAACTATTTATTGATCACCTAGAATAAGCACTGAGGATTCAGCCCTGAGTGAACAAGACAGATGAGGCCATGACCCTTATTACCTTCTGTTTTATTGGGAGAGTCAAGCAATAACCATGCAAGTAAATAAATTCAATAATTTCAGATCGTAATAAGGACTGTGATTTTTTTTTTTTTTTAACTGAGAGTAATGTGATAGGAAGTGACTGGCAGGGGGTAGCAGATGAAGATAGGAGGGGTCAGGGCAGGTCTGTGATGAGGGGACCCTTCAGGCAAGACTTGAGCTGTAGATGAAGGCATGAGAAGACGGGATGGAAGAGTGTTCCGGGTGGATGGGTGCCAGCGGGGACTTGTACTCACAGGTGGAAATGACACAGGTGACACACTGGCTGTCGAGTCCCAGCGCGGATGGGGTGACAAGGACTGTGCCCTCAGTTCCAGGGGCTCAGCATTCAGGTTGGCCAGCTTTCCCCTCCTCTTGCTCACAATTCCATTTCTCCCTGTCGCCCCATCCAAAGCCCTCCCATCTCAGCTCCTCTACAGATACCTGCCATGGCTGCAGCCCCAGCCAGTGGGCTTCCTTGTCCCACGCCCTTTATCTGCACTTCCCGTGTTCATCTCCTAGGCATCTCCTTCTCTGTGTTGCCTGGATTCCTGCCCCTTCGTTAAGACTGGGGTGTTGTGTCGTCATTGAGTCTGGGGCACTGGAGTTAGGGCAGGTATTGAGTCCCAGCTTTGTAAGGTGTGATTTGAGGCACCTGCTTGATTTCCCTAGAACTCCTCACCCCTAGTTGGGCTCCACTACAGTGCATGGAACAGAGGGTTATTCAGAGGTGAAAAGAAAATAATATCCATAGAGCACTTAGTCCATCATGAGCACTCAGTAGATGTAAATTAATCGTTATCATCATGGTTTTCACATGCCTCCCGGCCAGCTGTTCATGTTCCCTTATTAGGCTCGGGTGGGAGGACAGGACTGTGCCTGGGCAGCCTTTGTATCTGCCTGGCCTAGCCCACTCTCTGAAACAGAAGCAGTGCTCAGGATGTACTGGGAGTCAACAAGTGAAGTCTTCCTTTTCTCTGCAGGTGGAAGCGCGGCAGTGGTGTAGAACTTTAGTACCCGAAGGAATCCCAGCTATTACTGAATGAATTCAGCTCCTTAATTTAAACAAAAGGAAACAGAGGCCAACAGGGGTTTGAAGAGTTGAGCCCAAGGTACGACCCCCATTGGTAATGGGTCTGAGACTGGGACCTGGGCAGCAGTGCCCATCAGTAGAAGGAGGTTACGGATAGCTCCAGTTCTCCAAGATGAGCCCCCATGTAGAAGAGGCTGTCCCATTAGAAAACTCGTTTCTCTTGAACAGGTTAGCCTAGTTTTTATTTAGAAATGGTGGCAGGGACTGGTCTTGTTCTTTTTTTTTTTTTTTCCCATCACTAGCAGAGCACAGACCCTTGGACAGAACACATGCGGTGTAAATAGGTGATCAATGAATGGACATGGGCGGCCACCTTACTGAGAGCTCATGCATGTGAAAGTGTCCATGAGCAAACTAACCTTGAGTTCAGCCTCAACATGGAATTTAGAATTGTGCTTCCCATATGACAGAGTAACTTCTTTGGTCTCAGGCCTTGCCCCATCCTCATGGCCCATCTGATGTGGGAAGCAGTAAATTTCCACCTCCCTGGGAGGTAATATGCATCGATCTCTCCATGATTTGAAAGCTCGTGAGCATTTAAATGACACCTGGGGTTATTGATCTCAGAAGCACAGCAGGTTGTATTTAGAAATCATTTAATGGGCTAGGATTCATGTACTTACTTATTCATATTCAGCCAATACCAAGGAACACCTACTATGTGCCAGGTCCTCTCTGCCATCCCCAGTGGGGATATATGAAAAATAGTGGCGTCTTCCTCATAGGGTTGTTACAAGGAGGGCTGAAGGAGACAATGAATGAGGAGCTCGAAACACAATGCTGGGCACATTTTGGGGATAGAGGAGGGAATGCCCCACAGTCTAATTCCTCAAAATATCAGCTAGCCGTTACCAAACATTTTTATGTTCACTAAAATAGGACAATGACCGTGATGGTGAGGGAAAAGCAGTGGCTCTAGTATACTTGAAATTTTCACACTGCAAAGCTGCTTCTCTTCCTTATTTTTTCAGTTCACCTTATCCTGAGATCATCTTATCTGTAAATCAAGGACAGCAGAGACGATGATGCCTAAAACCCTTTCCAGCCTCATGACAGCCTGACCACCTCCACGTAGACAGAACCCTGCCCCCAGAGTTTCCAACAGAACTGGTCGTTCTTCCTCTTTTCTTTGTCCCCTGTTTTTATTCATTTTTTTTTTATAATGTCCCTGCTTACCTGGCTCTGACCCTGTACCATTCTGAGTCTTGAGAGGTGTAACAGTGTCTTACCCATCTTGGTTTCCACTGAGTTTAACACATAGAAGGTACTGAGCAAAGGAAGGATGAGTGAATACATTGCTTTATTCCTTCACTAACTTTATGCCTTTAAATGTATCCCACTTTTTCGACCATTCAGTCAAAAAGGAAGCTACTCAGGGGGCGTTAGTCGGTTAAGCGTCTGCCTTTGGCCCAGGTCATGATCCCAGGGTCCTGGGATCGAGCCCCGTATCGGACTTTCTGCTCAGCGGGAAGCCTACTTCTTGCTCTCCTCCCTGCTTGTGTTCCCTGTCTCTGTCTCTGTCACTATCTCTGTTTCTCTCAAATAAATGAATAAAATCTTTAAGAAAAAAAAGGGGGGGAACCTATCTGTGTGTCTCGGGCACTTTAATATCTTGGAAGGCCTCATATGATATAAGTAAAAATTCAGGTTTTTATGACCTCTAATCCTCCCTAGACAAGGAACAGAGCAGAAGCTCCACCCCGCCGACTGGATCGCTTTGGGACTGATCCAGACCCACAAAAATCAAAGGTGCGTCATGCTTGTTGCTTATAAAAGAGCTGTGCACCCTTTGGAACACGGGAAATGACCTAAAATGTGTGATGGAGCATTTAAATTGGGCAAACAGAACACTTGCTCCTCCTAACCCCCCGTGTAGAGATGGACTTAATGAGCCTGTGTCTTGTTGAGATTAAAGGAGCTAAAAACCCCTCCCCCCAAACATTCAGTACAAAGAGAGAATACTGGGGGGAAATAAAGGAACGAGAAGAGAGATTTCCAAACATCAAATAAAATAGCAGACACTCCATGTGTCATCTAAGATCTTGTTTCTGTTTTAGAAAAGGTTAACCCACTGTGATGATGGTTGCCCAAGAGAAGGGGAAACAGGCTGTAGTAGGATGTGAGCGCCTACTAGGGGCCGCAGAAGACATGACAGGCCAGCAAGGGAAAGGGAAAAGCCTCCTTTCAGTTTCTGCGTTTGACACATCAGGACACAGACGCTAAAGTGGTTAAGATAGGTCACCTGAGGTCTTAACCTGAGGTCACCCAAACTAGGAAATATCTCAGCCCTGAGTCACTCCCAGCTGCACACTCAGACTCTCCTCCCCTGAGCCAGCCCAACAGGAGCGTGAGTAGTAAGACCTAAACCCACTGGGCTCACGTGTGCCCTGGAGGGAAACCAGACCACTCTTAAAATTAGGATATGGAAACAGAAAAGGAAAAGGAAAGAAAACTTTAAGGAAAATCAAAGTGGCTCAGTGAAATCACGCTGTGTTTGGGAGGCTGTCCTTGCCCAGACTGTTTAATTGGCGTTGTATTTTGAGGGTTAGATTAAAGGAAGAAGAAAAAAGACAGTATTCAACCTGATTTACATGAAAATGAGAAGAAGGGAGAAAAGTGGGGTATTAAAGTGTGTGAGTTGAATCCTTAGATCTCTGCACTGCGAGTGGTGCCCGGTAGAACTTTTAAATTGGCTACACTGCTTTAATTGAAATATAGAATTGTAATAACACAGTGTGACAGGCACCCACTGAAGGGGGACGGAGGCCGCTCCCACCTCTCCCTGGAGCAGCAAACAACAAGGGGATGGAAAAAAAAATACACACCGAGAAGCACTTGAAAGGGCTATGTTCTTTTCCAGGCTCTTTGAGGTTTGCTTTTTGAAAAATGCATTTTTTTCCCCACATTCGCTCCAGGGTCCAATTAATCCATACCACCCCACCCCCACTCCCAGCATGTTCTTGCCATAAAGGTATTTTGCATCAATTAGGATATTTGTTGTATACCGGATGAAGGAAAAGAATTTGCAAAATATCCATATTTGCCTATAAAGATCCCAAATCTGTTGGTAGTGTGAACCAAACTGATGAGTTGAATGGGCATCTTGCTCCCGTTGAGATTTTCCTTCCTTCTCTGTATGGCTGTGATCATTTTCAAGTGTACACAGATGGGGAACTTTATTGCAAGGGTACTTGACCTAGAGGCAGCCCCAGGAGATGGACTCAGGCATCAAGGAAAGATGTTTGGGAGGGCAGACAATGATGTGACCTAGGACTGGTGGGTGGACCGCCAGTTCTTTCTCCGACCTGGCCTTCCAAATCCTGGCTTATCCCTCTTAGCAGGATTCACGCTACAGTTAGGACCATCGCCGATTTGCGCCCCCTCCCCGCTCAGCATTCTTCCAGCTTTTGCTACATTGCATCGCATGCTCATGACCTCAGAAATTCAGCCTTCTTCCCATCCCCTTTCCTAACCTGTATCTCAGCTAAATGGCATGATGTCCAGGTGTCTGGGTGAAGTCATCCCCAGCCCCAACCTATGGGAGCAGGCAACACATTAGTTCTGTTCTCTGTCTTTCTCCATCAATCTGATGCCTGAAACACAGGTCCCCTAAAATATGCAGCTTTCCTCAACCACAGCACATGGATTCCATGCACAGCCCTTCCTACCCCAGCTCCCAGCACACCTTGTCTTGGTGTCAGCCTCCTTTAGAGCTAAAATTAGCAAAAGATCTTTGGGAAATTTTAAATTGTCAGTTAGAGATGACATTCTAACTTGGTATTCTAATTTAGCTATTTGTCGGAAAGGACTAGTTCTTTTCCAGTCCATCAAGGACCAAGATGTGGTTCTCCACTACGGTGCACACTTTTTACCCCACAGAGCTCACCACGTGGGCTCCGCAGCGACAGTCTCATTTCCTTGCCCTGCTCAGTAGGATGGTTCCCTGAATACACCCTGCATGTTGCACCCACATTGCCACACGAGTTTCCAAACCACCGTTTTCATACTTACACAGATCAGTCTTCGTTTACAGACCTGTTTTCGGCCTGCAGACCCCAGTGTGTGTGTTGGCACATTATTAACTTTTCACTGTCCAGGGCAGTGGTGCTGTGAGGTGAAAGAGCCCGCACCCTCTGGGGCCCCCTGCTCTGGCACCACTGTTCATCCCTCCGCACAAGCCAGACCCTCGGCCCCACATCTGCCTGGGAGGAGTGTGGTCCAGTTGGCCTCCTGCCCAGCTCTCACCTTCCCTCCCCACCACCTGCCACCATGTCATCGCAGGTGACATGTCATTCCTCCTCTCACCTGGACTACTGGAGGGGCCTCCTACTGCGTCTCTCTGCAGCCTTTCTGGATCCATTTCAGTCCTTTCTGCATAATCAAGCCCCAGTGACCTCTTCCATATAGAAAGAGCTGCTTTCTCTTCTGCTTAAAGCCTTCTGGTGACTTCTCTTGCTTTTCTGACAGACTTGGCCTGTGGGGGGACCCGGCACCTGCTGCTTCCCTAGGTCATCTTGTCCTTACTCGCTGTTCCCCCTCATGCCTGACCTTCCTTTTAGTTCCATATAAGCCCTCTGCCTCCCCATGCCGGGCCCCCTCAGGGCCACTGCCCCTGCTGTCTCTTTGGATTCGGCGGTTCTCCCCACAACCCCAGCACAGACCTACTCTACTCCAGGGTTCTGTTCTGGGAAATTGGCAAAGGGTGGTCACACTGAATCCTCATATTCCCAAGATGTGTTTAACCCTATTTTTTAAATGAGAAAGCTGAAGCTCAGAGAGGGCAAGCAACTTGCTGGGGCCAGGACAAGCAGCTGATTACTGAGATCTGCACCCAGCCTGTCCGCTCCAGGGGGGCCTAGGAGACCTTTTCACGTTGAGGTTTACAGAACTGTACAGTAATCCTGGATGAGCCCCCTCGCCACAGCAAGGCCTTCCCTCCTGGGCTTCCTTGCATTTTGCTTTCTTAAGCTACCCCACCCCCACCACTGACTGTCCTTCCCTTTTAGCGTCTCATCTCATTTACGACATAATGTTAGCATCCAGCTGTTAGCACCCAAGGATTCAGTATTCAGCAGAGCCTTTAGAACAACTAAAAATAGCCCTATTTTATCCATTTTCTCTGGAAAGGCCTGGGTTCATGGGCTTCTGAGACCCGGTCATAATTGCGGTGGCCCTCATCTCCCCTGCTTAGGTCCTGCCATTTCAAGGAGAGAGCACCCATCCAGGGTGTGGTCAGTTTCAGCACCAGGCAGAAAGCTACCGAGCCAACAATTTCTATGAGAGCCCTCGGCATATTCTGGCCTCTTAACACACGTGAATATGCAGTTAAAAATCCATTTACATGAATAAATGAACTATTCAGGAGATGAAAACCCTTTTTTCCCATTTAAAATAGGAGAAAGAAGCCTCTGAACTTTGTAACTTCATGATATCCTATACTTTGTGTCACAGGCCTCCGCTGGAAGCAAGAACAGCTCTGAAAAGAGGAGAATAAAAACCTTCCCAATGAAAATAGCTAAACAGGCAATGGCAATTGGAAAAATTCATATGCTGTAATTATAGATTTTTGTTTGTTTTAAATCCTGGCGCTCAATCTGTGAGCTGAGTTTAATAATAAAATACTAGCATTATGCGAGCAAGCGCCAGTTTGGTACCGTGTCAGTCAATTCCAAACACTGTCTACAGAATGGAATCATTACAGCACATTAATATAATGAAGACCCCAGTATAGACTATTTCAGAATAATATTCTTAAAGCATCACCGCAGGACGGTGTCTGTAGCCCTCCAAAGCTAAGTTCAAGCCGTCTTAACGGGCTTTGGGCTTTGTTACTAAACTAATGTGGCTTAGCTTCTGCTATTAGCTTTGTGTATGGCAGTCGTTTATGATGGCGGAGACTGGGAGAGAGAGAAGAGGTGGGGGGAAGCCAGAGAGAGAGACAGAAGCATCCCTGAAGGAAAGAATCAACTGGCCAGGGTTTTCTGTAGGCATGCTTCTTTTACCGCAAAAATCACAGTGCTTTGGCATTTGATTGATTGCATGTCTCTTGCCTCACTAGATGCAGATCTCAGTGAGAACAGGGGCTCTTGTTTGTTTATCTCAGAAATAGTGGGTGATGTAGCATAGTGATTAAAAACACTGGCCATGGGGCCAGATAGCCTGGATTCAAATCACATATTAGCTTGGTGATTTTGCACAGGTAATTCACTTCTCTGTGCCTAGTTGCCTAGCTCAGAGAGTTGTTATGGGTGTTAAGTAAGCAGAAAGATGCCTGGTACATAGAAAATGCTCACTGAATGTCAGCTGTTATTCTCATGTCTGTGCCCCTAGTGCCTTCTTCAGTGATAGGTGTGCAGGGTAGATGACCAGTCCATGCAGGAGGGGTGGGAGGATGAATGGATGGATGATGAATAAACAGCATGGCTGTAACCCACAGTGTGCATTCCTTATCTGAATCTATCCCGTTCTGTGTATTTCAACGGCCCTGCCAGAATCCAGGCCTCTTCTTTGTTGGAACTTGAGGCTGCACGGGGATGATTGGACTTGGTTCAGATAGCTTTCGGGAGAGACAAAGAGGTTTGCACATCAAGGACTAAAGTTGAGCCTTTGCGAATGTGCAAAACTGAGAATTGATGCAGAAGTCATTATTAACTCACACATTTAACAGGATGTTTGCCTTTCAACAAAGGGTGACTAATTAATGTAACAGCTGATTATGTAGCTCCCTTAATTTGTTACTGGTTCTCAAATACCGAAGTAATTACATCACCAAAGGAGGGGCACATTTGCTAGAAAGTCAGTGTATAGAAGAGATTCAAAAAAGGATTGATTGGGGGGTTCAAAATCCTGCTCGGATATAGACTGTGTTGAGTCAGACTTGGTAGCAGCGTGCAAGTCCCGGAGCAGAAATCAGACGCTGAGCCATGGCAAGAGCAAGAATGATGGAGTAGATGTGGCAAGTAGATGGTGAGGGGCTGAGGGGCAGGGCTCTTCGGATTCTGACTCTGCTGCTGACCGCCTCTGGAAACAGTGCTCCTCATAGCGTCTCTCTCATGGCGAGGTTGGAAGGATTAAAGTTTGAACCGCGTCTGGTGTATGATAGGGCTGAACATGACTTTGTAGATCATGATCTACTTTCTGCTTCTTTCTGCTTCTCTCTCCAGCCTCACGCTCTAACATTCCCCACCCCCACCCCCACAGATCTTATTTCTCAGCCTATGCCTACTTGTACCGCTCCCTGGGGCTCAGAGATTCAGTCCTGGGGCACCCGACCACATTCACCCTCATCCTAGCTTGGCTAACTATTCATCCTGCAAATCCTGATTGAACCCAATCTTTGCTCAAAGCGCTTGTCTCCACCAGAGAGAATTGGGCCCTCCTTCCCCTGTGCCACTTCATTCCTTGAATATATTATGTTTCAGTGGTTTTCAGATTTTTTTTCTCACATTTTAACATCTCTGCCGAAAGGATTAGCTTATGGTCTACAGCATCTTAGTGCAACACGGTTCGGCACCTCCAGTCTAATTCTTCCGTGGCTAGTACCATCGTCTGTGTGTGTCAGCACCGAGGATGGAGACCAGGGTGCATCGCCGTTGTGTTCCCCAGCACCTAGACAAAGCATTCAGTCAGCGCCACAGAGCAAGCAGAAGAATAAATGAATAGTGTAGCTACGTGTCTGGTTCTTCTGGGTAGCGGGATGTCTTTGGCTATGTGCTAACCTTTGAAAAGTAACAACAGCCACAGCAATAGTGTAGCACTTTCTGAGTGCCAGGCACCATCAAAGCACATGTATTATTTACTCACTTCATCTTCATGAGAGTCTGGTGAGGTTGCTTCTATTTTTATCTCCATCTTTTATCTTCATTTCATGCCATCTTCATTTTCATCTCATTTTACTCCTGAAGAAACTTAGGTTAGAGGGGTTAAGCAACATGCCCAAGATCCTGTAGCTGATGATGGAGATGGGATTTGAACCCAAGGAGTCCGGCTCCAGGGCCTGCGAGTCTGCCTCTTCACCACTGACCTTTTATTGCCTGTGAATGATTGGTTTAAAACATTGCATGCAGCAGCAGCCAAAGGCTTTCCTGCAGTAGCATTCGCTGGCTGCCTAGACAACCTGTATCATCCAGAATCCAGGCAAGACAAGTGCCAGATACATATTTTGCTTATATCACTCCTTTGCCTGGAACTGTATCTGCCTTTGATTTATCATCAGTTGAAATACAGAACTGGATTTCATCAATGGTCCGTCCAATTCCAGCCCACCCCACCTTATAGGGAAGTCCCTTTCCTCCTAACACAGTGTCTTTAGCAGTCTTTGAACCTGATTTATGGACCAATTTATGCATGTAAAATGTACCTGTGTCAGAGTTTATGGTGTATGGGCTTGTTTTAACAACCCTTTCCACCTTAACAGTACCATCTACTTGGGAGAGGGGCAAGTCTTAAATATCTTTAGGGTCCTCCCAAATTCTTCCTGTTCCAGAGCCCCAGAAGTAGTAAGGATGAAATAAATAGATGTTGATAGGTAGATGATAAATGATAGATGGAAATCTTATAGGAAACTACATCTGTAGTGTACAACCTACTACATGAACGTTGTATTCATGTATCATTCAAAATTTGGAGTATGCTTAGTGTTCTCAGATTTGAGCTAATTACTATTAACTCTACAACTACTATTACTAATAATAGCAACTGACACTTATTGAGCACTTAGTTTTTCTCAGACATTGTGCTAAGCAACATGCATATCATTTCTTTTAATCCCCACAACAGCTCTATTATCTTTAGTTTACAAGTGATAAAACCGAAGCCTGGAGATATTGAATACTACGTCTTACAAACACTGTGACCACAAGGACTGTGTTTGTTTTTATTCATTTTTGTACCACCCCATAGTTCCTAGCCCTTATGAGGTCCTCAGTGAATATTTATCAATGCAGTAAACAGTTAAACCAATGAGTCCAACCATTTTTAAATAGCAGTCTGGCCCCAGAGTCATAACCATCATTCCACCCTGAGTCTGAACCCAATTTTACAGAGGAAGATACTTAGACTATGAGAAATAAAATCATTGTCCCAGCCCATGCAATTGAGAAATAGCAGAAGTGAAAAGACACCCACGTCTACCCCACTGTCCTAGCTGAAGAACGTTTAGCCCAAAGGTAATTGCACTGTATGAGTCATATGTAAGGTAGAGTTAGAGTGTGTCCTTTAAAAAAAAAAAAAGAATGTGTCCTTTTTCGTTTGTTTCTCAAATAATATGATCCACAGGGAAGGCAACATTAGATAGATGTAGTATAGAAACCTAAGAATTGCCCCAGTTGTTGCTGATTAGTATTTCGGTTTTCTGAATGGGCCCCATGATTGCTCAGAGTCTGATAGACACCAGTCTTAAAGTGCAATCCTCCATTTGTCTTCTCCCATCTTTAAACAAGGAACAAGCCATAAATGATGCATGATAAATCAGAGTCTTTTACATGATGCAGTTTGAATTTTTTTTCCACTGTGGCTTATAAAATGTTTTTATAGCATATTAGAGGTCAAAGAGACAATAAAGGAATCTGTCCCAGCAAGTCACTTCCTTGTCCTCCAGACACACTGGGCCCCAGTGAGATGGTCATGGTTTCTAGGAGCTGTTTTCCGAGAAACCTGGGTCCAAATTCCAGCTGAATCCTTACGATTTGTGTGACCTTGGTCAAGAATTTTAAATCTGTTGAGGGGCACCTGGGTAACTCAGAGGGTTAAGTCTCTGCCTTCGGCTCAGGCCATGATCCCAGGGTCCTGGGATCCAGCCCCACATCAGGCTCTCTGCTCCCTGGGGATCCTGCTTCCCCTTCTCTCTCTGCCTGCCTCTCTGCCTATTTGTGATCTATCACATAAATAAATAAACCCTTAATAAAGTTGTAAAGAATAATCAAGTGGAGGGGCACCTGGGTGGTTCAAGCCGTTAAGCATCCACCTTTGGCTCAGGTCATGGTCCCAGGGTCCTGGGATCGAGCCCCACATTGGGCTCCCTGTTCTGCAGAAATCCTGCTTCTCCTTCTCCCACTCCCCTGCTTGTGTTCCCTCTCGCTGTCTCTCGCTCTGTCAAATAAATAAAATCTTAAATAATAATAATAATAATCAAGCAGAATTTTTTCCTACATTAGGTTGGAGTTATATCAGCTCCTTGAAGTCATATTCTATAGCTTATTCAAGGGGAAAAGCCTCCAGTTGATAGTTAACCATGTCTTTGATAAATAAATGAAAAAGTAGACAGTGATGAACTAAAAGTTACTTGATGACATTTCTTAAAACCTGGAGCGCGTGGAAGCATACGTGGTTGGCATGGCCTTTAGGTGTTCTGCGATCCCCAGGTATGCAAGAGACATGTAACCCTCCCCCTGCCCGCAGCCATGGCTCCTCCAGATCGCCAGCTCTTGCCCTTAGGAGCCGGGGGACTGTATCTGGCTGTGAACTGCGGTGACAGCACTTCTAGACTAAGCGCATGAGCATCAGATGCAACCCTCCAGTTCTTCCTTCTCCTGCTTGACGACTATAAACCTACAGGTTGGCTATGGAAGCCAGGCCAGCGTGGCTGTGCCTCAGTGTGCCTGCCAACCCAGGCTGGACGTCCAGCTTCAATCAGAGATGAACCTGGGTGGTAATAGGTAAGCCACTGAGATTTCACGTTTAATGTAGCCCATTTTAATATATTAAACCATGGGTCTTAGAGGGTATGCTGTATTAGGAAGTGTTCTAAATTTTCATTTCCACAGCTGAAAAAAATGCATCATCCATTTTTAATTCTTGTATTAATTTATCCATCCATACAATCATCAGCCTATATATTCAACATTTTTTTTAACACCCATTAATTGCTAGATAATAGTCTGTGTATTAAAGATACAGTAATTTAAAAGGCCCCATCACCCCTACCCTCATGGGGCCAGGATCTAGCTGGAGAAACAGTGTGATGAGGGCTGTGATGGGTAAGGGACACTGATCTCAGTTTGGGGTGGAGGGGATGCTTGGTGTTTGAGCTGAGACTTGGTGGATGAATAAGAGTTCTATTTGATTCAACAAATAACCAGCTCCTACAGCCGGCTTATAGGCCCTGGGGGTAGAGAGATAAGCAAGGCAGGTAAGACAATACCTAGGACACAGTTAAGTGAGGAAATTAATTTCAGAGTAATACATATTATAAAGCCCAGGGTAGAGGCTGATACATTAGGGATGAACTGAAGAGGGAGTGCTTTATCTGGGGTGGTTAGGGAAGGGTCCTGTGAAGAGGTGACCACGAACAGAGTTTACCAGGACCTGGTGGGTTGAAGGCCCTGAGGAAGCTCAGTAGAACATCAAGCTCTCAGGGTCGATGGGATATGGAATGGGAATACAAAGGCTTGATTTTATGTCAATATTGCTGGGACACTCAGTTTTTCTATTGCTAAATTTAATTTTTCTTTCAGTTCTTTTGCCTAAAATGGGGAATTTTTTTTTTAAGATTGTATTTATTTATTTGACAGAGAGAAACACAGCTAGAGAGGGCATATAAGCAGGGGGAGTGAGAGGGAGAAGCAGGCTTCCCGCTGAGTAGGGAGCCCGATGCGGGGCTCGATCCCGGGACTCTAGGATCATGAGCTGAGCCGAAGGCAGTCGCTTAACCAACTGAGCCACCTAGGCACCCCTAAAATGGAGAGTTTAAATATATCTCTGGTGGTGGAGGTATATATTATTAGACATTATATGCAAATTTTTACTTTAAGCATTTCAGAAAGCAATACTCTGAGAAGAGTAATAAGCAGAAGGCTTTTCAAGCAAAGGTTGCAACAGGAAATTGTACTCTGTGGATTCACAAGGACCACAGGTCCTGAGGTTAGAAAGTTCTGGGTATGAATCCTAGCTGCACCACTCTCCCAGCTTGTTGATCGTGGGCAGGTGACAACCTCGCTTTACTTGAGTTTCCTCATGAGTTCGCAAGAAGTGATAATAATAAGCACCTGTCCCCCAGGCCAGTGAGGGGACTGAAATGAGATCCTGCGTAGAAGTTCGTAGCATGGTGAACGGCACAAATACCAAGTCAGCATGCGGGCAGCAGTGCCGGCTGTCACTGGTCTGGTGGCTCTCCTTGTCTGTCTTTATTATCGTTGTCACTGTATTTATTTTGGTGGCAGGCAGTAGTCTTCCCTGTTTTTGTGATGACTTTTATGAGAGCTTGCTTGCATTTAACAAATTACATTAGACTCATGGCACCGGTACGCCAAGTCCAAATTCTCATCGTTGCAACTGAGGCCCTTTTCATTGGTTTTCAACCACAGTAGGTTCACCTCCCCTCCCCCTGTTATTAACCCAGCTCTCACCTCTCACACCCCAGAGTCCTCTCCTTACTGGTGACCTCCATGCTTTTATTCAAGCAGGTTTCCATCCAACAGAGTGTTCTCTTTCTTGACCATCATAAAATACGTACTCCTTCACTTCTACTCTGTGCCAGCCCCTAGGGTGGGTCCTTTTACGTACACGATCTCATTAAGCCTCACCTCTGAAAAAGCAACTGAGACGAGAGGAGGTAAATTCCCAGGTAAGTCCAGGCAGGTAGGACGTAGCGGAGGAGGACTGCTGGTAACCGTGCCAATCCACTCAGTCCAAAGAACTACCTCCAGCATCTTTCTGACCTAGGGTAAGTTGCGCACAGTCTCATGGGCCTCCGTTCACATTGCCATAGTAGGAAGATCAAGCCCAGGACAGATGAACCAAGGGCAGAGGGACAAACCAGGAAAGCAATATAAAGAGACAGACTCTTGTCTCAGTGCATCCCACCCACTCTGAAGAACCATTGGAAGTTAGTGGCGAATCTCCCCAGCTCTGGATGGAGTCCTGCCCTGTATCCTGCTCTTGCTGAAACATGCAGGGTAAACCCAACTCATGGGTCCAGGAATTTTCTCCCAGCCAGGGGAGTCACCCCAGCCCAAAGGAGAGTGTAATATTAGTAGATGGAGAAATTATAGTTCAGTCTTGGAAATGTATAGCCAAAGAAGAGCTTGTAATAGGAAGCTATCAGGAGGTCAAACGTGAGGAAAATCAGGATCCAGAGCACAAATAATTCAGGGCAAGCGATTGAGGTATAAGGCTGGCCACAGTGCCTGCCAGGGTGGCTAGAAGGTACTGTTCCGTGACACAGAAATAGAGCACACCTACTCTCCCAGAAACCAAATCCATAAAGCCCCATGGCCTGACTTCGAAACAGCCTGGCCTCGTGGGAATTAACAGTGGGTGATCCTCGTGTTGTCTGAGGATGCAAACCAGCCTTGAGATGATCGAGTTCCAGGAGATGATCCGGGAGATGACTGAGGTTCCCCCCATCACAGCTCTCTGATACTAGCTTCAGAAACACTTTAGGAGACATAAACAGGTGATCAAACTACAATCCTGATGATTTTAAGGAGGCGAATTTGCCACGGTCCCCTAGGGGTGTGGCTGACCCATTCCAGTAAGACCAGATGCAAATTTCCCCACTTCTAGCCGCCACCGCTCCAACCTCAGGCCCTTGATCGCTGTGGTGGGCAACTGAGCACTGTATCTGAGAAGCAGATCTCCACGTATGCATGTAAAAGGACAAAGGTGTTTGGGTTCTGCTGTTAGAACTGCTCAGATTCATGTAGAAGGGAGATTGTTGTAAAGCCTCGCAAGCCCAGGTTGCGCTCTGTCCCTTCCTTTGGAAGTAGCTGACCTGCAGGGTCCCTGCCTGCCAGCAGGGACTCGGTAAGTACCACTGAAGGGATGGAAAGTCCATGAACACATGAGAAAAAAGAAATTACACTCACTTGAAAAAGAAAAGGAAAACTACAAGTGTTAAAGAAAAATGTTTTAAATGTAAGTTTCAACTGCAAGGTGCTTGGTGCGTGAGTCCCTGGGCCCTCTTCTGGGTACTTAATGAAATCATCTCTTTTAACTCACAGCTTTATTGTGTGCAGTTTTTTATCCCCCCTTCACAGACCAGGGAACTGAGGCAATGAGAAGCACAGTCATGGCCCAGGGTCATACTGATTATTTGAAGACAGGATTCACTCACTGCCACCATTTACTGGAAGCTTCTGAGCCTGATACTGTGTTTTATATGCAGCATTCCCACAGTCACACTGCACGGGGAGTGTTACAGTGACCCCCTTTTGTGGATGAGGAGACAAAGGCTCTGTCTCACGATGCACAATAGGTTAGTGTGGGCACAAAATGATTTCGAGGCCTGGATCACAGGCGTTAGTCTGGACTGGGTTCTTTTGAGCATTAGAATTTTTTGCCTTGTGGACGCATACCTGTTGTTTCTGGTGCCGAGAAGGCTGAGCCAGCAAGGGAGCCGCCCCTTGGACCAGGAAACCCTCTCTCTCCACTATACAAGGTGCCCAGGCTCTGAAGCTTGCGTACACCTCTGTGACACAAAGAGGGAGTCAGTGGGGGGCCACCAACTCAGCTTCCTGTCATCTGTGCTGCTTACTAGCAGCTTCAGGCATAAGCCAGTGAAAGAACAACCTGGACTTGGGGCCCGGACCAGACTCGGGGCAAGCCCACAGCTCACAGTGCGGCTCTGCCTGGCTCTACATCTTCCCATCAATACTTCACCTCTTTTCCCTTACCTTCTGCCAATAACATGAGTAAAGCCCTGTCCACCCCTCTCAATCACTCCCGTCCTGGACAAGAAATGGACTGCTTCATTTTATGTTGGGAAAGAAGGGCCTGGGGAGGACTGATTGATTGATTTTTAAGGCTAGGGAGCTCAACTGTATCGTTTCTATCATTTCTAATTGTTTCTCTTCATTCTCAGAATGCAAGCATTAGGAGCTAACCCCACCCCTATACCAGTCCAAGGCATCTCCTGCCAGTTCTCCTGTCACCCCTGTCACTTCCAGGGGCACCTAGCACACCTCGCTGCTGGTTCTTATGCAGGGCTCCCCGCTAGACCTTGAACTCAGGAGGAGTGGGGCCCATGTCTGTTTCAGCATTGTGTCCCTAGGATGCAGTACCATGCTTGAAACATAGGAATTATTCAGTGGATAATTTTGTTGAATGAAAAAATACATATATACACTGGCCATAACAATATCCCCCCGAGGGCATGTCCTGATAATGGCATGGTTCCACCAGGCACAGCTCCTTATTCTGGGCCGGGATAGAGAGAATCAGCCTGGGCCCTTCTCTGCACTTATCCCATGTTCCAGAGGGAGAGGGCTATAAATTAGAGTCATCTTGTTACAGCTGCAAGAGTCAGACGGGCCTGGATTCAAATGCTACCTCTTCCTCCTCCAAACTAGGTAGGACTGGGCCAACCACATGGTCCTCTGAACCATAGAATGACATTCTATGCTAAGAGAACGTGAATGTTCAAGAAGAAAGCAAGCCCAAGCAAATAAACAAAAACCTAATACTTACATAATGTTGACTGTGTGCCAGCCACTATTTTAAGTGTGTGGAATATTATAACCAACTTGATATTCACAACTCCATGAGGTGTTGGTACTAGGATGGTACCTATTTTGCAGATGAGTAAACGGGAGCAAAGGAAGGATATATACTTACCCAATGTCACGTAGCTGCTAAGAGGCAGAGTCAAGATATGAATCCAGTGTCTTGTTCCAGTGTCTGTATTGTTAACCTCTGCAGGTAAGATGCTAACAAGATGTTGCTGGAAGAGCCCACATTTAGGGTTTAGAAGATCCTTGAGTGTGCTGATTTCAGACCAGCTGCTTACTGGATATGACGTCGGGCAGATGACTTAGCCTCTCTGGGCTATGTAACATCCTCATTTTATCATGGGGATAATAAAACAAGATAATGCGTGAGATAATAAATTGGAGCTTCAAAAGCTATAAAACTCTTTGCACGTTTATGAAGTGGCTATTAACTGTTAGATGCCAAAAAGCCCTGAATGATAAAATGAGGTGCTCACTTTATAAGCTGCAGGCCTGTGAAAGCATTGGGAACTTCTTATCAAATAATTTTTATAGGGTAGGAGGAAGGGAGGGATGGGAGGAAAGGAGGGAAGGAGTGAGGAAGAAAGGAAAAGAGTCATCATTTTAGAAGACTAAGTTCAAGTAGAAGACGCTTATGGAAGGAAATATTTAAGAAGGAATACATTATCATGCTCTTGGATTTGAGAATCCAAGAATCAATATATTAGTGATTGGATTATAATCCAAGAAGCAAGATATTATCATGCTCTTGGATTTGAGAATTGGGATGGGAGTAGGGGTCCATCTCAGAACCTGCATTTCTAGCTATTTGAACTACAACTTTACCCCTCTGTGCCTCAGTGTCCTCCTCTGTCAAATAAATGAGGAAAAGAGCCTTCCTTATTAGCTTGTAATGAGAATTAAATTTGATTCCATAAAAAAAGCGTCAGGCTTGCAGAAGATGCTCCAAAACATTTGCCCCCCCCTCCCCCATCCGCTCTGGCCGAGTCCCTCGCTATTTCCCACAGTATCCACATGATAGAAAATTGCTTGCTGCCTACGTTGGGGAATTAATTTCCTAAACTAGGGACAGGGCATCCAGAATAAACACTCTGCGTTTTCATCCTGTTGCTTACCTGCTTGCAGGTGCAAGTGGGGAGGGAGGGAAACATTCCCTTCAGCAGGGGTCTTTGTTCTGCTGCAATTAAAGGCGCCTCGCTAATCCTTCTGCTTCCCAGATGCTCTGGGAGCTGCTATATTTTTAGCTCATCTCTTTTATATGCTTCACTCTAAAGACATCTTATTATTCATCTCAAAACTTGACAACTCCCATCACTTTGTCCCGCCGTTCCATTCTCATCCACAAAGGGAGCATGAAATAGAGCGGTCTCCAGCCAAGTTTTGCTTCTGCTCCATTGAGTGTGGAGCAGCAAGGCTATCTGCTGGCCCCGTCCACACAGGGACCGGCCCGGGGTGGCTGCTGCGTGTCATGAGCTCTCCCGCTCGCCCTCGTCTGCCCCAGAGTGTAGACCGGGCAGGGATGTGTGTGTGTGCTTGCCCTCCAGGGTGCCACAGACACTGCCGTACGGACACAACCTAGCAGCCCCAGTGTGGTCCCGGGACCAGACTGACGAGTGGGCAGCAGTGAATAACAGCGAGGATGAGCAAACCCAGCACTGAGTTGTTGACTCAGCAAAAGTTTATGAAGCATTGACTGTGCGCCGGGATATGTGCTAAGAGAGGGCACACACTGCATAAACAGAGAAGAGATCCCCTTGTGGGAGACACCCTGAATGACTTGGAAGTAACAAGATCACATTTATGGAGCACTTGCTGTGTTCTGGGCACTGACCTGAGCATTGCCATGGATGTTCATTCATGGAGTTCTCATGACAACTGTAGGGGGTGGAGACAGTTGTCCCCAATACACAGGTGAGAAAGCAGAGTCATAGAATGTATCAGAGATTGGGAATCAAGAGGCCAGGCTTTGAGCCCTGGCTCACGAGCCTATGTTCCAAATAACCACTCTGCTCTAGGGGCTTTCCCCAATCTCCACCCAAACTGTCTGCAATTCCAGCATCAGAATAAATGAGAGAGCTTGTGTCACCCACTCAGCCCAGGGCCTCGGCCTCACACTGTAGGTGGAGATTGTGATCACCCATACAGTGTCAAAATGCAGACACCCGTGGACAATAAAGTGAATACAGATTTTACTCAGTAACTATGGACAGTTGAACTGAGAGCTCCATTTCAACTTATGCAGTGGTGACTGTGCATTTTTTTTAATGATTTTATTTAGAGAGAGAGAGCGTGCACACATGTGCATGGAGAAAGAGGGAGAGAGAGAATCTTAAGCAGGCTCCGTGCTGAGCATGAAGCCTGACTCAGGGCTTGACCCTACTACCCTGAGATCATGACCTGAGGCAGAATCGAGAATAGGACACTTAACTGACTGAGCTACACAGGTGCCCTGTGCCTGGGCATTTCAAAGAGAGAATGAGGGAGGGGGAATTGCAGGGGTTTCCTGGAGTCAGCTCAGAGTAATTTGGAAAAATTGCAGAATGTGGGGAGAGGAGCAGAGCAGTCAGTGCACGTGAAACCTGCCTGGGTTTGCAAGCTGGTGCTTCACCCAAGCTTAGGCTCCCGCCATCCTGCAGCTGCTGGGAGACAGGGGCCCTATCTTTAGGAGCTGGCTGGAGCAAACAGTAAATTCTTTTGGTAGTCTCAAGCTTTCTCAGGCAGGTACTTCAAACAGGGTCATCCTTGGGACCCAGCCTTGAGCTGTCAGAAGCTACAGGCATGCCTCATTTTACTGTGATTCATGTTATTACACTCTGCAGCTCCTGTGTATTTTACAAAATGAAACTTGGTGGCAACCCTGCATCAAGCACCATTTTTCCCAACAGCATTTGCTCATTTTGTGTCTCTGTTACATTTTGGTAATTCTCATAGTATCCCAGACTTTTGTATTATTATGTTTGTTGTGGTGCTCTGGATGGTGCTGTTGTCCTTGCTTTGGGGTGCCACGAACTGTGCCCACATAAGGTTGCAAATTTAATTAATATTGTGTACGTTCTGGCTGTTCCACCAACCACCCACCCTACCTCCCTCCCTCTCCTTGGGCCTCCCTTTTCCCTGAGACACAATGGTATTGAAACTGGGCCAGTGACTAATCCTCCAGTGACTTATAAGTATACAAGCGAAAGGAAGAGCTGTGTGTCTCTCACCATAAATAAAAGCTAGAGGTGACTAAGCGTAGTGAGAAAGGCATGTTGAAATCTGAGATAGGCCGAAAGCTAGGCCTCTTGTGCTGGTTAGCCAAGCAGTGAAAGCAAAGGAAAAGTTCCTGAAGGAAATTAAGAGTGCTACTTCAGTGAACACACGGATGATAAGAAAGTAGAACAGCCTTCCTGCTGATGTGGAGAAAGTGTGAGTGGTCTGGATAGAAGAGCAAACCAGCCACTGCATCGTCCTAAGCCAGACCCTGACCCAGAGCAAGGCCCTGGCTCTCCTCCATTCTGTGACGGCTGAGAGAGGTGAGGAGGCTACAGAAGGAAAGTTGGAAGCAGCAGAGGTGGGTTCGTGAAGTTTAGGGAAAGAAGCTGCTTCCATAACTAGTACAAGGGAAAGCTTCCCACACTGGTGTAGACACCCCAGCAGGCGATCTGGCAGCTCCGGCTCAGATCGTTTATGAAGGCGGCTACACTAGACAACAGAGGTTCAGTGTAGACGGAGCAGCCTTCTCTCAGAAGAAGATGCCATGTGAGACTTCCGTAGCTGGAGAGGAGAAGTCAGTGCCCGGCTTCAGAGCCTCCAAGGACAGGCTGACTCTTGGGAGGGCCGATGCAGCTGCTGACTTTAAGCTGAAGCCAGTGCTCTCATTTACCATTCATAAAATTTTAGGGCCCTTAAGAATTATGCTAAATTTATACTTTCTTTATAAACAGAACAACAAAGCCTGAATGACAACATACTTGTTTACACATAATTTACTGAATATCTTAAGTCCCCTGTTGAGACCTCCTCAGAAAAAAGATTCCTTTCAGAATGTTCCTGCTCATTGACAATACATCTGGTCACCCAAGAGCTCTGATGGAGATGTGCGAGATGAATGTTTTCATGCCGGCTGACACAGCATCCGTTCTGCAGCCCATGGATCAAGGAGGCATTTTGACTTTCAAGGCGTATTGTTTAAGAAATTCATTTCATAAGGCTGTTGCTGCTATAATGATTCCCCTGGTGGATCTGAGCAAAGTAAACTGAAAACCCATTGTTGAAGAACATTTGTGATTCATGGGAGAGGTCAGGATAGCAGCATGAGCAGGAGTTGGGAAGAAGTTGGTTCCAGCCCCCATAGGGTGACTCTGAAGGGGTTCGGGACTGCGGGGGAGGAAATGACGGCGGAT